>SJYA01001331.1:3469837-3563004 GCA_006410615.1 Neotragus moschatus
AAACAGTGGAAACAGTGGCAGACTTTATTCTTTGGGCTCTAAAATCACTGCAGCCATGAAATTAAAAGACACTCCTTGAAAGAAAAGTTATGACCAACATAGATAGCACATTCAAAAGCAAAGATATTACTTTGCTGACTAAGATCCATCTAGTCAAGGCTATGGTTTTCCCTGTGGTCATGTATGGATGTGAGAGTTGGACTGTGAAGAAGGCTGAGCGCCGAAGAATTGATGCTTTTGAACTGTGGTGTTGGAGAAGACTCTTGAGAGTCCCTTGGACTGCAAGGAGAGCCAGCCAGTCCATTCTGAAGGAGATTGGCCCTGGGATTTCTTTGGAAGGAATGATGCTAAAGCTGAAACTCCAGTACTTTGGCCACCTCATGTGAAGAGTCAACTCATTGGAAAAGACTGATGCTGGGATGGATTGGGGGCAGGAGGAGAAGGGGATGACAGAGGATGAGATGGCTGATGGCATCACGGACTCGATGAACGTGAGTCTGAGTGAACTCTGGGAGATGATGATGGACAGGAAGGCCTGGCGTGCTGTGATTCATGGGGTCGCAAAGAGTCAGACAAGACTGAGTGACTGAACTGAACTGAACATTTAAATTATTTTTAAAATTTATGCCAAATATCAGCAGAATGCCTTGCTTGTAGAAGGAAAATAAATGTGCTTCCTGAGCCTATATGGGAATGCAATCACTGGCCAAATATTCATTATAAACCATAAGTTTCTTACAAACAGAAAAAAAAGCCAAGCTTTTCAAATTTCTTGGATCATCAGAATTACTTGTTGAGCATTTTTAATCCCATGTCCCAACCTTGACATTTATGAATTCAGAACATCTGAGCCAATATTTGTTTTCAAGCCCAAGTTTTCAAGCAACCAACTCAGAGGAAGCCTGAGTAGTTACAACATCCATGGTGTTCACAATGCAGAAACAAANTGGATCATCAGAATTACTTGTTGAGCATTTTTAATCCCATGTCCCAACCTTGACATTTATGAATTCAGAACATCTGAGCCAATATTTGTTTTCAAGCCCAAGTTTTCAAGCAACCAACTCAGAGGAAGCCTGAGTAGTTACAACATCCATGGTGTTCACAATGCAGAAACAAACCAGTTGCTCAGGGAAAGCCCAACCATTCCTTATAACTGGAACAAATTTCTCTTCTGGGAGTGGATCAGTGAACCAAAGCAAAATTGCTGTTGGTAATAAAACTACTGCCTACATTTGTATTGGGACTACAAAATGATCTATTATATTATTTGAAGAAAGTTTCCAGAGATGGATTTCCATTGATTAATCAAACCTTTCTTTGAGGGATTGTACCTATAGGAGGGAACAGGTATAGTACCTGAAGCCATACAACATTATTAATTAATACTTGGGCAAAGATGGAGGAAAAGAAAGAAGCAAGGGAAGAAGAAAACAAAGAGGAGAGAGAGGGAGAGGAAGAGTTTAGCTAATCTGCTAAAATTATATTTCCAGGAGCCAAGCTAAACCACACACTGTTCAGGCTGATTGGCACTACCAATTCAGTTTTGATTTAGAAAGATCCCTTCAGCTATCACTTGGAGAGCTTCAAATGAAACTCTACCTGATGTTGTTAAGTCAATTTGCTTGGATTAAATCCAGCATTTGCCATGTGTTTTCAAGAGTATTTTGACTGATTTGCTCCAATTATCCCTGAATGTCTTCTAAGAACTTTTCTCTCCAAATTCCACTCATTTTTCAAGGGCCAATTCAAGGCCTAACATTTTCTTTCTTTCTTTTTTTTTTTTTCTGGAAGGTTTTTCCAATGATTCTAGTCCTAAACATTTCTTCTTTCTCAAAAACATTTGAGCCTGTAAATGTTGACAAGTATATCCTGTCAACTCAACAGGAGTGAAAATTCTTTGAGCAGAGATAAACTGATAAACCTAATCCCCAGTTTCCTTACAGAGCATACTGTGTTTCTGCATTATCACACTTTTTATTTCTATTTCTGTTTTTTTTTTAAATTTTTTTTTAATTGGAGGGAAACTGCTTTACAGTATTGTGATGGTTTCTGCCATTCAGCAATGCAGATCAGCCATAAGTATACACACATCACCTCCTTTTTGAGCCTTCCTCCACTCTCCCATTCCACTCCTCTAGATTGTCACAGAGCACCAGGCTGGGCTCCTAATGTTATACAGCAACTTCTCACCAGCTACTTATTTTACACATGATAGTATATGTATGTCTATGAAACATTTTCTATTTGCTTCACTCTCTCCTTCCTCCCAATGTGCCCACAAGTCTGTTCTCTATATCTGTATCCCCATTCCTTCCCTGCTAGATGTTCATTGACAGGTGAGTGGATAAAGAAGATGAAGTACATACATACAATGGAATATTACTCAGCCATAAAAAGCAATGGATTTGCATCAGTTTTAATGAGGTGGATGAACTTAGAGCCTGTTACAGAGGTGAAGTAAGTCATGAAGAGAAAAATAAATATGTATTAATATATATGCTGCTAAGTCGCTTCAGTCGTGTCCGACTCTGTGCGACCCCGTGGACTGCAGCCTACCAGGCTCCTCCATCCATGGGATTTTCCAGGCAATTAATATATATATTTCTGAATATTTATCAGATTCTGATAGATCCCAGCTCAAACTCCAGCTCAAACTTCTAACTTGAGCTATCACCTTTGAAAAATCTTCATATGTATATCACCAACACCTCAAACTCCAAATATCCCAAACTAAACCTTGACTTCCTTCTAGGCTTATTTCAATGATGGTCTTTATTAAACAAGCTAGAAACCCTGCAAGTATCCTCAGCTTCCCCTCTACTAGCTCCCTAGTGAGTGAAAGTCACTCAGTCGTGTCCAGCTCTTTGCAACCCCATGGACTACACAGTCCATGGAATTCTCCAGGTCAGAATACTGGAGTGGGTAGCTTTTCTTTCTCCAGGTGATCTTCCCAACCCAGGGATTGAATCCAGGTCTCCCATATTACCAGAGAGATTCTTTACCAGATGAGCCACAAGGGAAGCCCACTAGCTCCCTACTTGCAATTATAAACTGCTCATTTTAACTTCAGAAAATGTTACAGGATAATGGGGAAGAAATCACACCCCAAAGCAATGAAACATTTGTCAGCCATAACTTCTGCTTGCTTTTTGTCAGTGTGATCGAGAATAGGGTGTTTCCTTTCACTGGAGTGTTTATTTAACATGTAGAATAAGAATAGCTACCGTGCTTACTTTAAGTAGAGTGTGCTGGGCAGTATACTGGATACTTGACCTTACACACATGTATGTGTGTGTGTGTGTGTGTGTACACACCAGTGTACACCCATATTGAGTCCAAACAAAGTAAAGGGGCTGCTCTGAAAGTGAAGGGCAAAAAGCTTAATCACTCAGGACTGGTAATTGACATATTTCTCTCAACTGGGTAGATTTCAGTGTGGCTCCAGTGGGTGGTCGCTTACAAATATGCATTAAAAAGCTGATTCGACATGTAGTGCTGAGTAGATTTATTGATTCTCTACTCCAGTGTCACTTTGGCATTTTATGACATTGATACGTCTTCACATATTTTGTAACAGGCCAATTTATCCACAAAGAATACAGAATGATTTTCTCTAAGAGCCTCCTCTTTCTGGGAGAGTTCTCTGGTATATTTGGATGCAGGATGCCTACCTCACGGGTGCTGTCATGCTCACTAGGACTAACATTGTGTGTAAGAGCAAAGACTTGCCATTTCACCCTTCTTGACAGGAATCTTCTAGAGGTTTTACAAGAGGACTCCACCACCCGCCCTCACCTTGGGAGCTGAGAGACTGGTAAGGCGACATTCACAGGCGCTGTTTAAATCCTGCTTCATTACTGCAGAAGTGAGATGGCAGAGTCAGAGCCCCGTCCAGTAATTTCTCTGGCAGTGAATATACTGCCAGGCTCAACAGTTTGCTGAATGATATCATGGTAGGTGTGCTGTGCTTCAACATGAGCAAAACCCTTCCAACTCCTGACCTCACAGAGCCCATAATCAAAAGAGAGGGACAGAGAAGTGAATGGGTAAATACATGGTTATAATACACAGTCTGGGTTATCAAATAGAAGGCCAAAGAGTGTGACCAGCATCCTGATCTAGTCTAAGGTGTTGGGGGAATGAAGGGGTCCAGGAAGGCTTTTCTGAGGAAGCCAAGTCTGAAGCAAAATCTAACAGTGTAGAAGTTAACAGGTAAAGGCTAAGAGGGTGGGGTGTAGGGAAACCATTCTTAGAAAGTGAGATAAACCTAAAATGGGAGGAAGAAAGGCTAATCAAAAGAAAAGGAGAAGGTGTCCGGGCAGGTGCTCAGAGACTGAGAAGAGTCTTAGGAGGAGGGAGGGGCCAGGCCTTGTAGACCATGTTAACCAATTTGCTCTCTCGTCTAACGGCAATGGGAAGATCCTCCTGAGCGACTTAAGAAGGTCCAGCACAGGTACAATGACCCAATGCCTATTTTTCAATGATTGATCTGAGTGCAAGGTAGAGGGGGAGGGCTGTGTGGACTTGGGGAAAACAGCTCGTGCTCCAGTGAGCATCCAGGTGAGAGCTGACAGTGACCTGGATGAAGGAGCAGGTCTACACAGACAGAGTAGAGGAGACAGAGATAGAGGAGGGAAATTCATCAGCACTCGATGGTAGGTGGGACACAGGAATGGTGGAGAAGAAAATGAAAGTCATGCCGGAAAGACATGTGGCCCTTCAGAAAATAAAATAGTTTTCCTTTGTTTCAAACAATGCCATTAGTGATTTATTCCTTTTGCTTCCAACACTGGCTTCCTCTTTTTAAAAATGTGAATACTAATGCAAGCTGTAACAAAATTGGTACTCGTGNAGTAATTTCTCTGGCAGTGAATATACTGCCAGGCTCAACAGTTTGCTGAATGATATCATGGTAGGTGTGCTGTGCTTCAACATGAGCAAAACCCTTCCAACTCCTGACCTCACAGAGCCCATAATCAAAAGAGAGGGACAGAGAAGTGAATGGGTAAATACATGGTTATAATACACAGTCTGGGTTATCAAATAGAAGGCCAAAGAGTGTGACCAGCATCCTGATCTAGTCTAAGGTGTTGGGGGAATGAAGGGGTCCAGGAAGGCTTTTCTGAGGAAGCCAAGTCTGAAGCAAAATCTAACAGTGTAGAAGTTAACAGGTAAAGGCTAAGAGGGTGGGGTGTAGGGAAACCATTCTTAGAAAGTGAGATAAACCTAAAATGGGAGGAAGAAAGGCTAATCAAAAGAAAAGGAGAAGGTGTCCGGGCAGGTGCTCAGAGACTGAGAAGAGTCTTAGGAGGAGGGAGGGGCCAGGCCTTGTAGACCATGTTAACCAATTTGCTCTCTCGTCTAACGGCAATGGGAAGATCCTCCTGAGCGACTTAAGAAGGTCCAACACAGGTACAATGACCCAATGCCTATTTTTCAATGATTGATCTGAGTGCAAGGTAGAGAGGGAGGGCTGTGTGGACTTGGGGAAAACAGCTCGTGCTCCAGTGAGCATCCAGGTGAGAGCTGACAGTGACCTGGATGAAGGAGCAGGTCTACACAGACAGAGTAGAGGAGACAGAGATAGAGGAGGGAAATTCATCAGCACTCGATGGTAGGTGGGACACAGGAATGGTGGAGAAGAAAATGAAAGTCATGCCGGAAAGACATGTGGCCCTTCAGAAAATAAAATAGTTTTCCTTTGTTTCAAACAATGCCATTAGTGATTTATTCCTTTTGCTTCCAACACTGGCTTCCTCTTTTTAAAAATGTGAATACTAATGCAAGCTGTAACAAAATTGGTACTCGTGTCTTTTGAAAAAATATATGTACCACTGATCCAGCAATTAGCTAGAACAGAGAGGCAGGTACACAGGCTGGGAAGGGAGACTTAAGTTCAGTTTCTAGGCCTAATTACTAGCCTTGGGCAGTCTTTTCACCTCTCTACATTGTACTTGTTCCATTTGTAAAACGGGCATTAGAATATACAAATTGGTTGTAAAGGTTAACTACGTGGTATAAAGTGCTTGGAACAGTAGCAGGAATGTGGTAAATATTCATTAAATTTAGCTCATTTCTGCCTTCAAAGATTCTCCATGGGAGGTGCAGCGTTACATCCCATCAAACCCCGCACCAGAGCCTGGAATACAATGCTTCACCCGGCTGCTGCCCACACTGTTTGCTATCTTCCCTCTTTGCTCTCTGTACTTCAGCTGTGTCCAGCTGTCCAGCTGTCCAGCTTCCTTCTATCTCTGGATGTGCCTCTCTCAGGGTCCTATCTCAGGACCTTTGCTGTAACTATTTTCCTCTGTGTGGGACACTCCGGGTCTTTCCACAGTTGGCGTCTTCTCATTGTTCAAGCCTCAGCATGAATATCACACTCTCAGGGAGGCCCTCCCTGATGGCCCTCTACAAAACGCCCCCCTTTTTTTGTCATCCTCCATTCCGTTACTGCATTGTATTTCCTTCATAGCCCAAATCACTCACTGAAGTTACTGAGTTTCTTTCTTTCCAAAAGAAAAGAAACTGACTTTTCGGAAACTGACTGACTATCTTTCTTAAACATACAGCCAACAAGAGGGCAGAGGTTTCATCTGTCTTATATCCCAAGTAGCTGCCATAGTTCATGGCATGCAGTTAGCATTCTACGAATATCTGTTGAATGAGTGAATGAATTAATTACAACCACAAGTACTATGAAAGAGCAGAAATTTCTGTCAGGGATCCAAAACCCTGTTGAGGTTACAAGAGAATGCTGGGGAGCTCTTTCTTAGTGGATCAAAACCAAGATTCATCTTCTTCATCATTTTGCCTCAGGGGCAGCTTCCCACCCTGGGTTTTTCCCAGCAAAGAAAAGCTACTCAGGGATGCAGCTCCGTATATTTCTGCCTGCTAATTTCCCCTCTGAGTAGTGACACTCTTAGAACCACATCCCTAAATACTGTTCCAGATTGCCTTTAGATATACCAGAAAAGGTAATTCTACTTTAAATAATAAATATCTGGGGAAGTGTGAGGTTTTAGTCTGCGAATTTTTCAAGACCAATGGTCACTGAAATCACCGCATATTGCCTGGACCCTCAAAATCACTCAAAGGAGTAGACTAGGATTTCCCACAGCATCTTCCCATTTATTTTTCTTCTTTTTAAATTTTTACATAGAAACTGAATTGCAACAAGATGTAACAAGTAGTGCATTTCTGGGTGATTATAACACACCCTAGGTGGTGTCATAAGGCACCAGAAAGTGTAATAATTTCCTCAAATCCCTGAGAGTTTTGCTGCTTTAAATGTGGTTGACATTCTATATAACAATGAGAAGACGGGATGTGTGTATTTACTGGACACTGCAAAGGTGAGCTTGGGATGTTATTATCACCCCATCAGTAAGCCTCCAAAGTGTTCAGAGTCTGAAAACACCATCCTGGTTTATGTTCTAGTGTGAAGTCGTTTCATATACTTGCTCAGTCCTGGATTTTTTTTTTCTTTTTTATGATGAAACTGTTTTGGTCCAGAGAGGCTGTGGTGTGATACCAATCAGTTGAAAAATATGTACCAACAAGGCATGGGCATAAGATTTAAATGGATGGATTATGAGGGTAAAATGATTAAATATTAATAGTTCACATTATAGAGCCTTTAAAACACACCACATACTTTAACATGAGCTATTTCATTTAACTCTCACAAGAACCCTAGGATGTAAATACTTTTACTAACCTAATTTTATAGGTGAAAAGACTGAGGCTTATAAACATTAGAAAATTCACCTAAGGTCATATATCTAGAAAGGGGCAAACAGTGGTAGCCTAAGTCTCTCTTTCTCTCCAATCTCTTTCTCTCTCTCTCATTCTCCTAGAAGTGAAAAGGTAAACACTAAACAATTTCATCTGATTCAAAATCTCATTCTTCCACTTGGATGCTATATGACCATGGAGCCAACTTTTCTAATGTAGAAAATGGTGATGCTAATAGGATTTACTTCATAGATGGTTTTGAGAGTTAATAGAGCAGAGTACTTCACTTATACTGTTTAATAAATTATGACAATTATGCATTATCAGTACTTTATGGATAATCTGCCAGGTTCAGCTGTGAAGATCCAGTGACACAAACCTCCTCTGGGTGGATGATGATAGATACACAAGTAATATACAGCCACAAATTCAGTGGGTAATACAAGGGAAAAGAACAAATGGTCCAGTTCAGAAATAATAATAGCAATATAACACTGTCTTAAAGGCTTCCTTTATCCTTATGTAATCCCCATGTTCCTAAAAAGTAGGCATTATCATCCTCTTTTTACAGATGCAACCCAGACGGGAGAGTTTATTTGTTCTAGGAACCCATTCAGTATTCTTGGTGGCAAATCCCATGGACAGAGGAGCCTGTGCTCTGCTTGGGCTTAGTTGCTCAGTCACGTCCAGCTCTTTGTGACCCAATGGACTGTAACCCACCAGGCTTCTCTGTGATTCTCCAGGCAACAATACTGTAGTGGCTTGCCATCCCCTCCTCCATGGGATCTTTCCAACCCAGGGTTAGAACCCAGGTCTCCCACACTGCAGGCAGATTCTTTACTATCTGAGTCACCAGGGAAGCCCAAGAATACTGGAGTGGGTAGCCTATCCCTTCTCGGGGATCTCCTAAATTGCAGGCAGATTCTTTACCTGCTGAGCTATCAGGAGAGACTGGGGGCAGGGGTGTGGGATGGGATCACAAACAGTCAGGCACGAATGAGTGAGAGAGCAAGTGTACATCCAGTTAGCAAGTGATACAGGTGGAATTCAAACCCAGGCCAGCTCACTCTCAAGACACATTCTCTGTGCCACCTTATTCTATGCTATGTTGTTTCCCACTATCACAAAAGATCAGAACAGGAGGGAATCGGTGTCTATGAGGCAGAGAAAACTGTCTTAGAAAAAGGAAGTGTTGATTGGAATGTATATTTTCAGGAGGCAGAACACCATCAGTTCAGTTCAGTTCAGGTCAGTGGCTCAGTCGTGTCCGACTCTTTGCAACCCCATGAATTGCAGCATGCCAGGCCTCCCTGTCCATCACCAGCTCCCGGAGTTCACTCAGACTCACGTCCATCGAGTCAGTGAAGCCACCCAGCCATCTCATCCTCGGTCGTCCCCTTCTCCTCCTGCCCCCAATCCCTCCCAGCATCAGAGTCTTTTCCCATGAGTCAACTCTTCGCATGAGGTGGCCAAAGTACTGGAGTTTCAGCTTTAGCATCATTCCTTCCAAAGAAATCCCAGGGCTGATCTCCCTCAGAATGGACTGGTTGGATGTCTTTGCAGTCCAAGGGACTCTCAAGAGTCTTCTCCAACGCCACAGTTCAAACGCATCAATTCTTTGGTGCTCAGCTTTCTTCACAGTCCAACTCTCACATCCATATATGACTACTGGAAAAACCATAGCTTTGACTAGAAGGACCTTTGTTGGCAAAGTAATGTCTCTGCTTTTGAATATGCCATCTAGATTGGTCATAACTTTCCTTCCAAAGAACACCATCACAGGAGGACAAATGACATATCATGAACAAAGAATAAAGAGCCTACACCTGAGAATAGCATGAGGGAAGGTAATGGAACCCAGTGTTGGAAATGTAGGGAAAACTAGACCAGGGAGACCTTCAGCTACAGCTCGTGGGTCAGACCCACAAATAACGGGGTCAACCACTGTAAACCCTACAAACAACCGAGAATTTTGAGTAGAGGCCATGAAAAGATGACAAGGTTTTTGGAAACAACCCATTTGGCAGGAATGTGCAAAATGAAGAAGGAAATTCACTTAGGAGCTTTCAAAAATAAAAAAAAATGAGGGACAAAAACCTCAATAGAGAGCAAGGATGTGTTTACTGTCTTGAAGAATCAAAGCCTTATATTTATAAAGATTTACTGGGCACACCTGTTGTACATTTTAAGGTTGTTGGGAAAAGGGTTGTCACAATTATCCTCTTTTTTTGGAGTATAATACTCATAGGTGAACTCCAGCATCTGGTTTCTACACTGATAATGGGGTCTCACCATCTCTCTTTCAAAGGAAACTCATATATTGAATTATGAGTGCCCAGATGAAATCCAGTTAATAGCTGAAATTGCTGTTTTCTTTAGTGTGTTACCTTATCTCTTTTTAACCAGCCTTACTTACTGGGGTAATTGCACTCACTTCAGTCCATTATCTATGGGTTAATTCATTAGGGTAGCTTACACTTTGGGAAAGTGGATGGATGGATTTTAACTGTCCTCCCCTCAATGCCATGCACTGACACTGTAAAACAAGCCTGTACCACTTTTATGGAGGCACCAATTCATGAAATAAAAATCAGTGAAGATCTTTCCTTTCCAAGCCCTCATGTCATTGTTTTACTCCCTTGGTTGCATGGAAAGCCTTTGGGTAAAAGGACAACTCTAATCAGAAAGAGAGTCATTGTCTTTGCAAAGCGTGAATAACACATTTCTGGGCCAGTGCCCTGACCACTGGAATGCCCCTCACGTTACTGCCTTGGAGGGACATGGCTATAGAAATAAATAGTCATATTCAGTCAGGTGGCTGGTATGGGGAAAGATGGAGGTTTTTTTGAAAGCAACAAGGGTATCATGAGTGTCAATGATTCCTCTAGCCTTTTTTTTTTTTTGGATGTTGTCCCTTACAAGTGCCTTTAGTCAGTGAATAGATTTGGTTAAGTATGGTGGTAGTTCTCAAACCCTGTTCTAATTGACTCTGTCAGAATCACTTAGAGCTTTAAAAACAATACCAGTTCTCAGGGCCCCATTCCCTGGAATTTGTGATTTAGTAGATCTGGGCTAGTGGCCAGAAATCTTTATTCATAAAAGGCTTCAGGTGAGTCAGATGTAAAACCTATGTTTATAAACCACTGACCTAGTCAAGTTACTGTTTTCTATTAAAAAAAACAGCCACTTAGCCAAATGAGTAGGGGAGGCTTGGATTGTTTTATATATGATGCCAATAAGTGGTTTTAACTTTATTAAATACATCAAGCACTCTGGGAAGCCATGCCATAAACACACACAGTAAAACCCACATAATAGTGTCAAATTGAAAGCATTCTGTGTACCTGGAAGAACATGGCCTTCCACAGTGGCCTTCTGATCACATTTCAAGACAGACCAAAATAAATAAATACTGATGATCTACTCCAACTTGTCAAATCTATAAAAAGTTAAAAATTGTAAGTTAGAAATTACAAGAGGTCAATCCTAAGGAAAACCACCCTGAATATTCTTTGGAAGGACTTATCCTGAAGCTGAAGCTCCAATATTTTGGCCACCAGATGCGAAGAGCTGACTCACTGGAAAACACCCTGATGCTGGGAAAGACTGAGGGCAGGAGAAGCAGGTAACAGAGAATGAAATGGTTGGATGGCATCGCCATATCAATGGCTATGAGTTTGAGCAAGCTCCAGGCGACAGTGAAAGACAGGGCAGCCTGGCATCCTGCATCCATGGGGTTGCTAAGAGTTAGACACGACTTAGTCACTGTACAATAACAACAGCAAAAATTACAGGAACATCATATGGTAGTTTTAAAATATGTTCACAACTGGAAAAGGCCAGTTTTCATTCCAATCCCAAAGAAAGGCAATGCCAAAGAATGCTCAAACTACCGCACAATTGCACTCATCTCACACGCTAGTAAAGTAATGCTCAAAATTCTCCAAGCCAGGCTTCAACACTACATGAAATGTGAACTTCCAGATGTTCATCTGGTTTTAGGAAAGGCACAGGAACCAGAGATCAAATTGCCAACATCCCCTGAATCATCGAAAAAGCAAGTTAGTTCCAGAAAAACATCTATTTCTGGTTTATTGACTATGCCAAAGCCTTTGACTGTGTGGATCACACATACTGTGGCAAATTCTGAAAGAGATGGGAATACCAGACCACCTGACCTGCCTGTTGAGAAACCTATATGCAGGTCACGAAGCAACCGTTAGAACTGGACATGCAACAACAGACTGGTTCCAAATAGGAAAAGGAGTATGTCAAGGCTGTATATTGTCACCCTGCTTATTTAACTTCTATGCAGAGTACATCATGAGACNGAATACCAGACCACCTGACCTGCCTCTTGAGAAATCTGTATGCAGGTCAGGAAGCAACAGTTAGAACTGGACATGGAACAACAGACTGGTTCCAAATAGGAAAAGGAGTACGTCAAGGCTGTATATTGTCACCCTGCTTATTTAACTTATATGCAGAATACATCATGAGAAACGCTGGACTGGAAGAAACACAAGCTGGAATCAAGATTGCTGAGAGAAATATTAATAACCTCAGATATGCAGATGACACCACCCTTATGGCAGAAAGTGAAGAGAAACTAAAAGGCCTTTTGATGAAACTGAAAGAGGAGAGTGTAAAAGCTGGCTTAAAGTCAACATTGAGAAAACAAAGATCATGGCATCCAGTCCCATCACTTCATGGGAAATAGAAGGTGGAAACAGTGGAAACAGTGTCAGACTTTATTTTTCTGGGCTCCAAAATCACTGCAGATGGTGATTGCAGCCATGAAATTAAAAGACGCTTACTCTTTGGAAGGAAAGTTATGACCAACCTAGATAGCATATTGAAAAGCAGAGACATTGCTTTGCCAACAAAGGTCCATATAGTCAAGGATATGGTTTTTCCAGCAGTCATGTATGGATGTGAGAGTTGGACTGTGAAGAAAGCTGAGCACCAAAGAATTGATGCTTTTGAACTGTGGTATTGAAGACTCTTGAGAGTCCCTTGGACTGCAAGGAGATCCAACCAGTCCATTCTGAAGGAGATCAGCCCTGGGATTTCTTTGGAGGAATGATGCTAAAGCTGAAACTCCAATACTTTGGCCACCTCATGTGAAGAGTTGACTCATTGGAAAAGACTCTGATGCTGGGAGGGATTGGGGGCAGGAGGGGAAGGGGACGACAGAGGATGAGATGGCTGGATGGCATTACCAACTCGATGGACATGAGTTTGAGTGAACTCCAGGAGTTGCTGATGGACAGGGAGGCCTGGCATGCTGCGATTCATGGGGTCGCAGAGTCGGACACGACTGAGTGACTGAACTGAACTGAACTGAACAAATTCTTTCATATTTATTCCTTCCAAGGCAGAGCCCAATTCTTTTCCCTTGAATGTGGGTGAGACTCAGTGACTCCCTTCTCGTGAATATAAAATAGGGCAGACATAACAGTGGATCATAAAAAAGATTGCTTCTTCATGTCTTTTGAATCTTGTGCTCTTGGAAAAGCAAGCTGCCACGTCAACGAGGACATCAAGCAAATTGTGCAGGAACCAAAGCAGAAGAAAACTTGAGCTTCCTTTTAGCAGCCAGTACAAAATGCTAGCCTTGTGAAGAAGCTACATAGGAAACAGATCCTTCAGTCCCAATAAAGCCTTCAGATGCTGCACTTGGGGCCACAAACCCTTGAACAGCCTCATAAAGTAATTCACTCCCAAATTTCTGACCCACAAGGACTGTGATTATTAAATATTATTGCTTTAAACCATTACATTTCTGGTAGTTTTGTTATACAGCAACTGATAGACCTGAGAAGACGTTCCTTTCCTGACATTTTTAACTCTACTTTTATTTATTCCTTATCTGAGATACACAGACACATAAAAATGATCACCATCACACATATCAGTAAATACTGCTTAATTCATAAGCACTGCTGTAAGTATATAGTCCCTAAAAATAAGTCATGGTTAAATAATACAATTTTGCATGGCTTCAGTGAGATGGTATGGGCTTCCCTGGTGATTCAATGGTAAAGAATCCATCTGCCAATGCAGGATATCTGAGATGTGGATTCCATCCCCGGGTCAAGAAGACCCCCTGGAGGAGAGCACAGCAACCTATTCCAGCATTCTTGCCAGGAAAATCCCATGGACAGAGGAGCCTAGTGGGCTACAGTCCACAGGGTCACAAAGAGCTGGACATGAATGAAGCAACTAGCGCGCACGCGGCTGAGGTAGTATACGATAATAAAACAGCTAAGGTAAGCATGGACTGAAAAATTAAACCTGAGTAGTGGGGGCGACTTTCCTCAGGAAATGTTCCTTGTGTTTCACACACTCACATATGAATAAGGAATTAAACTTATTGGTAATAATAGGCAACTGCAATTGTCACTGTGGAAAATCATGTTAGTCCTGACTCTGGATACATTTTTCAAAGAGCAAATTAGGAAGGGCTGAGACTAGTATACAGGGGGTGAGGATGAATGCTAAGAATCTGATTGTGTACCCACTGCCAAAAGGAAATGTGAGAGTTCTCTGTTCAGGGTAATCCAGCTATCTAGATAGTGATTTGCTAAATGAAGCCACCAGGAATGCTACACTGGAAATCAGCATAGTTTCGAGGGTGAACAGTTCCTTGGTGAAATAAGATGGGTGTTAATGCAAGATGCACCTTGTTTATCGCTCTCTATATAATGTTATGTTTCTGCAGATAAACACTTCTGCTAAGTGTTTGGTAATGATCTCATAGACTATATTTTGTCATTCCCAGTGAACATTCTTGTTATGAAGTCCTCAGTTTAAAAATGCCATCAGCTATTGTTAAAGAGAAGTTTCTGCATCCTGACTCTTAACAGACAGAGTTAAATATCCGAGGCCCAGAGCATTCTTTTAGCTAAATGAGTGACTTCTTATACCAGGATTTTGTATTTGGGGGAGGATAAGAAGAATCACATAAGTTATATGATTCCTGCATGCAAAGTCACTTCAGTCGTGTCTGACTCTTTGTGACCCTATGGACTGTAGCCAGCCAGGCTCCTCTGTCCCTGGGATTCTCCAGGCCAGAATACTGGAGTGAGTTGCTATGCCCTTCTCCAGGGGCTCTTTCTGACGTAGGCACTGAACCCGCATCTCCTGTGGCTCCTGCCTTATATGTGGATGCTTCACCACCGAGCCAGTTGGAAGCCCAAATTGTATGATAGATATTGATAAATAAAATATGAAAACCACCTAATTTAAAATAATTATTAAACTCTACCAAGGGAGACAGAATTATTTTGCTATTAAGGGTGGAGGGGGAGTAAGAAAGAAAGAAAATCAAAATTACCAGGTGTTCCACTAGCATCTCCACCCAACATCACATACCACACCATACACACACACGCACACATACACACGCACACACACATGCTAAAATAATACAACTAAAGTATACATATACCACTCCCGCCCACCCACCTCATACAAACACAACCAACACACACACAAAAGATGCATACTAACAGCCAACACACACACACACACACACACACACACACACACACACAAATGCACTCTCCGCAAACTTAGCAGTTACGCAAGCAGAAAAATGAATGGAAAAGTTGTAACAAGATCAGCACCGGAGGTGGTCTTGCCAGGATTCCTTCAGAGGCCAGTGAGGGAAGCAGCCAGGTTTGAGGCAGTTGTGGGTACTGGGGAGTGTACTTAATGAAAGGCATTCAAATTCAATTTAAAAATCACTTTGCTGGCTACACAAACCCCTTTTGGCTGTGATGTAGCCTACAGATTGCCAGATTATAATAATATCAGATTTGATGGCAAACACAGGGTTAAGGAGGGAATTTAAAGGGCATGAGCTCAATTTATTAGAGGTGCTGGAACTGAAACCGAAAAAAAGTTAAAAAAAAAAAACTCAGGTGTTTTTTTGAGATGATAAAGAGAAACCACACAAGCTAGGAAAAGGATAGTCAATCATTCTTACTAATTTTCAGTGAAAATTATTTCATAAAATGGGCAACAAAAATAATAATAAGCAGAACTCTGTATTAGAAAGTGAAATAAATCCAGTCTTCTTTTTTCAGGACAGAATGAGGACACTGTATCAAATAATCTGTGTTTGAAGTAGTTGGCCCTGAAACAAGAGACAGCAGCCCTGGTTCTTGGGCTGTGTGTCCTAAAGCAAATCTTAGCCTCCTGCCATCTTATGCAGCATCTTATGGTGACATTTTTCAAAAAAAATTGTACAAGATATTTTAACAGAATTTTGTTCTCAAAAAAATTTGCCCCCCCCTTTTTTGTGTGTGTGCTTTCCCTGCCACAAGTGCAAATGATTGCATATTTTGTTAGGATTCAGGTAGAAGGAAGAGGAAATGGGTGATAACATTTGCAGCTTTGACAAGACAGTAAAAGAGGGAAATACCATAAAGGGGAAAACAAAACAAAACCCCAAAGAAGAAATGAAGGAATTCTTAGCCTCTGGCCTCCTCTTTGGCTATTTGGATTGGAATACACACATAGCAAAAATAGCTCTAAAGCCATGTTCCTCCTAAGTTGATGACCTGTCATTTTCTTCCTTGGAAATACTATTTTAAGCGATTGGCATTTCTACAGTGTTCAAGGGATTTTAAAAATCCCGGTGTACTTGGAGCAAGAACAATACTCACTTGAACTGGGCGGTATGGCTTAATCTCAGTGCTGAATCTTTCTCTCTGATATCTTTCTAAAAACTTACTAAGGGAATAGAGGAATCTAAATCTTCACCAATATTTGGATGAAACTTCCCAATTGTGAAAACTTATTCTGCATGTCAACTTACTGTTTTATCACTTAGATCCAATTCTTCTAAACATGAGTTCATTAAGACCATATGTGTTTTTAACACATGGCAGACTTTTGTATCTCTCTGCATTTATGCAGAGTTTCCAGTCTTGAGCACCTGGATTTCAGAGGTTTGCTGGCCTGTGGCGCCCAAAGGGTTTGTTTCTTGTCATGTCTTCCTCAGCCAAGTTGGAGTTTACTTTTTGATAATAAAATCAAGAAAATGGAATAGAACAAAAGTAAAAATAGAATTAATTTCCCAATTTCACTCATTTTGCTTGAATTAATAAAGATAAATCTTATGTTAAAAATTGACACACTTATGTAATCTTATTAAGAGCTAGTATATAAAATAGTGTAAACACATGCAGCTGCCAGCAGGAATCTTTCATGAATATATACACATATTAACCTAAATATTTTTGTCTTTGAAATTTTCATAATATAGTAGGAATTTCCTGAGAGAAATGAAAAGGAGTTCGATTCTCCAATTTCCTGTACGTAAGGCTTGTTTGAGGAGCTTGAATATGCAGAATGAAAGTTCTACTCCAAGAAAGCCTGAACTCATAAGCTTGGAGTGACACTTTGGAACCTTCCCTTTAAATAACACATCCCGCCACTGCCCCAGATGACTTCGATGCAGGTAGGTTATGGCCACATTTTGACAATGTTCCTGTTCAGCTCTTTTCATGTGTGAGTATTTTATAATTTTTGTTAATTTTTGGTGCACCGAGTGGCATATGGGATCTTAAGTCCCCTGCCGAAGGACTGAACGCACACCCCACTGGAGAGTGCAGAGTCTATCACTGCCCCTCCAGGGAAGTCCCAACACAGCTTTTCGATTGTACAATTTGAGCTCAATTTTTGAGAAAAAAATGTAATACAAGCCAAAACACAAAGTTTGTGTCCAACATGGCTTGAATTAGAGATTTAAAACCACAACAGCATTACTAAGAAGGAGGATGCACAATCCCAACCACTTCACAATAAGTTTAAAAAGAATTGGAAAGAGCCTTTGGCCCAAGAGTCATGAACTTACGTTAAAAATGTTTTCGGTGAATGAAAGCTACCATAGATGTATACCAAAAAGGGAGAACTTGAGACTTGCTTCTCAGGAACATGAACTGTTCTGTTTTCTCTCTCAAGTGCTCCCCACAGCTGTGTCCTGTCCTCTTGGCTTAAACTGATTATCATTATTACAGAGATACTTGCTTAATGGCATGAACCACCATGAGATTTCAGAGCAGGTCTGAATTAGGCCCCAGCTGCTCATATAGTCCTGCATAACCAGTCACCCAGCCGACTGTTGACCTCTGAGAAGGTTAACAGGCATTTATTGACTCTTCACATTTAATACAACCCTACTCTTAAAACACATACATATATTCATTATTAATCATGCTTCATTTCTATTCTTCCCAAAGAGATTTCCCCTGGTTCTACAGGCATAATCTCTAGATCGGTATGGTCTATATGGGAGTGGGCAGAAACTTGCATTTCTATCCATCACCATGAAGCCATCAATCCTGCTAATTTTTTTAAAAAAAATACCAATAATAGGAAAAGGCTTTGTAATGTCAATGGAAGGGGTAGCAAAGGAGGAACAAGCAAATTTATGCAATGCTTGAGGCCAACAAGAGTAATGGGACAAAGTCCAGGGTGATAGATTGCCTGATTTCACCATTAAAAACATTGTACTCAAAAAAGACATCCTTCATTATTACTAGAACCAGAGATTTAACGCTCAACTTTTATTTTTTTTAATTAATTTTATTGGAATATCGTTGCTTTACAATATTGTTACTTTTTACTGTACAACAAAATCAGTCAGCTGTATGTATACATATAGCCCCTCATTTTTGGATTTCCTTCCCATTTAGGTCACCACAGAGCACTGAGTAGAGTTCTCTGTGCTGTACAGTAGGTTCTCATTATTTATTTTATACATAGTATCAATAGTGTACATGTATCAATCCAAGTCTCCCAATTCATCTCACCCCTCCCCCCTTTCCCCCCTTGGGATCCATATGTCTGATCTCTATGTCTGTGGCCTGTTTCTCCTTTGCAAATAAGAACATCTATACCATTTTTCTAGATTCCACATATATGCATTAATATACAATCTTTGCTTTTCTCTTTCTCTCTCACTTCATCTGCATAACAGTCTCCAAGTCCATCCACTCTGCTTAACACTTTAAATACACAATTTAATTTAATCCTCAGGACAACCACGAGAGCCAACATCTTATACCTCCATTTTACAGATGAGGAAATGCATTTAGCTTTGAAGGCTAAATAACACATTGAAAGTCAAGGGGCTGGTGAGTAGGAGCAAGAGGGTCTCATCTGTACTAGCCTTTCTCCACAGTCCAGGCCTTTAATGCCCACTATAATTCTGTCATGCCCTTCTCTGGGTTCAATTTCACAGATTAAAAAAACAGGGTTCACAAAATTCTATGCCTTGTCTATATTCAATTCAATTTCTGGTGAAGATTGGAAGTTGGCACCCTTGGTAGTTAGGAAAAGAAATTATTTATTTCCAAATGCATAAAGGTAGCAGAATAAGGGGCTTCTCAGGTGGGGCTAGTGGTAAAGAATCTGCCTGCCAATGCAAGAATAAGAGATAATGGGCTTCATCCCTGGACTGGGAAGATCCCCTGGAGAAGTACAACCCACTCCAGTATTCTTGCCTGGAAAATCACATGGACAGAGGAGCCTGGAGGGTTATGGTCCATAGGGCTGCAGAAGAGTCAGACATGATTGAAGCAACTTAGCATGCATCATACACAGCAGAATAAGGTAGCTGCTTGCTCTGAGCTACACACAAGCTCTTTTGTGTCCTTACTGGTGACACGATATTGACTGTGCTGAGAGCAGCTCATGCAACTATGTGATATTGTAGATCAACTATACCGCATAAAAAGAAAAGACAAAAGTAAAGCAACCCTAACAAAGAAAGACCCAAATGGAACTAGCTGCCGTGGCAATTTTGCAATGGAAAACAAAGCAAAAAATTAGGCTTTCAGAGACTCTTGAAAAACTGAAAGATCCAAAACACTGGGCAGGATTTCCATGTGGCTAACTTGTGAGATTAGAGTTTAAGGACCCTAAGAAATGGGACCAGAGAAGGCAATGGCACCCCACTTCAGTACTCTTGCCTGGAAAATCCCATGGACTGAGGAGCCTGGTAGGCTGCTGTCCATGGGGTTGCTAGGAGTCGGACACGACTGAGCGACTTCACTTTCACTTTTCACTTTCATGCACTGGAGAGGGAAATGGCAACCCACTCCAGTGTTCTTGCCTGGAGAATCCCAGGGACAGGGGAGCCTGGTGGGCTGCCGTCTCTGGGGTCGCACAGAGTCAGACACGACTGAGGTGACTTAGCAGTAGCAGAAATGGGACATATATTCCCCAGTTTGCCCCAGTTATAACCACTTCTAGTTTTTAAAAATGGCACACTCACTATTCAAAGACTTATTTTCTTAATTCATTTACCTGATCTGCCCAGCTCTCCTAACCTGGTGTATTTTAGGAACTCGGTGTAATGTCTCTTTTCCTTTCTTTTTTGGAGGGCAAACAGAAACCTTTACATAGGTAAATGCTATTAAAATGAACATCAGTGGCAGATGGTGGGTAGTGGAATTGTAAAGACTGTGGCTGAGAATATGAAAAGAAGATTGGTAACCAAAGGTGGGAAATGTATCACAAAAACGGTAGGCTCCCAGCTCTCTCTCTCCAAAGATAGGTGGCTGGGATCACTACCCTGCATTGCAATGGTAGTGCCCAGACAAAATGAACTTGTGGGTAGAATAATACAGTTTTCACTCTTTACAGATATTAAGTCCTGCTGTGCAACTAAGTAAGTGATGCTCAACACAGCTGCGTGCTAGGAGGAATCGTGGAACTTTAACAAAAAGCCCCCTTCCCTAGATAAATTAAATAAGTGTATCTGAGAGTTGGTCCAGAAGAGGTCCTCAATGAGTCTAACATGTAACCACTCACCATTTAAGAGGATAAGGGCATATGTGTGAAAGGAAGACCACAGAAGGTCCCGTGGAGGCAGGTTTTCTGGGTTCAAGTCCCAGCTCAGCCACTCACAAGCCAATTATGGGTGACCCTGGACAAGTTATTTTACTGAACTCTAAGCTGGTAATGGAATAAAATTGAAGGGAGAGAATGCATGTAAAGTGCTTAGAATACTAATCACTTGATAAATGATAACCATTATCACCATCGTATGTTGTGGATGGCATTGATTCCCATTTGAGAGACAAGTAATTAGTGATAAATTTTGTCACAGTCCTCCTCAATTAGGTATCACTTCAAGACCTCCAATCCCAAATATTGCACCTCACTGAGGCAATGACAATTAATGAGCGATCTCAGAATCTGAGTCCGTCACCAAGCATTCAAAAGAACAGATGGCTCGGCAGGAAAGGAGTCCTATCTTGCTAAGGTACAAAATTCACATGTGAACAGAATTAATCAACTGATTCATTCATTCAGAATATAGAGAGTGTTTCCTGTGTGGCAAACATTGTGTGAATGCAGCCGTTCTTTAATGTACTTAGCCATCTTTCCGTGACTTATCTTCATTTTATACTTTGCATTTGTATAGGAATACCCAACAATTAAATGTCCCAAAACAGGATACTCAAAGATCTGGGGCCAGTGTTAGTTTTGGGGGCTAAAAAGACCTTTCAGATATGGATCCCGTGCTAAGAGATATCAGAGTTAAGTGGGTAGGCATATATGCAATGTACCAAGAAGTAGAAGAGAATTATGAGTGTTCAGAAGACTGGTGATATCTCAGTGTTATGAAAATAAAACTAATTTAATACAGATCAAGTAGGAATCAATACTTGCTGGTAGCAGTTTAGTAGTCAATGAACTAAAACTATATATTAAAAAAACTTTATTTTAAAATAAACACCCACTGAAGTTGCAAAAATAATACTGAAGGTTCCTACATAGCCTTCATTTAGCTTTTTCCAATGAAATCTTATATCACCATAGTACATTACTGAAATCAGAAAACTGACACCATTATGATATCATTAAACTAAATCACTGACCATATTCAAATTTCACTAGTTTCTACATGCATTCATTTATATGTATGTGGTGAGAGAGATACTATGAAATTTAATCACGTAACTATACAGTAATTTTAAAATAGAGGGAAAATACGGAAAAATTAAATTAGCATCTCACGGTGACAGTTTAGAGGGTGGAACCCAACAACAAATGAAAACTAGGGTACCTACTGGACAAACAAAACACTACAGTTTCCAATGCAGCAGCCCTGTTCCAAATGAAGTTCAAAACAGTACCTGCATACTGTTTATAACAAAGTTTATAGGAAACTTATAAACTGAAAGTTGCATGTGTACAGGCACAAGGAGAAGAGATAGATATGCAAAATTTGAAACCAGATAATCATTCTGGAGGGTTTTTCACAGAACAAACGTCCCTAAGTTAGAAGGGTGAGAAACTTGCATTCTCAAGTATGTCAGGTGGGGAAGTAAACTGGAAACACTAGCAGGTCTGGAGAAATTACAGGTATTAGCACGTATAGTCGTGCACGGTCCTTTATACGTTTGAGTTAGCCAAAAGTGGAAGAAAATAATTACACTATTTTCCCATGTTTCCATCATAGCTAAATGAAACACAGCACTCCTTCCCCACTCTCCCTCTCTTCCTTCCTTTCCTTATATCTTCAGAAATATTTTCCAAAAACCAAAGATCTGACTTTCCTAATACCCTACCTGCCTTTCAAATGAATACACACATGCTCATAATTACAAGGCATTTGCTATTTTGCATCAGTGGAATTTAAGAAATTAAAAACCAAAAGGGGGTTTTCAGGAACACACAGCAGAATTGCCATTTTAATAATAGATTTGGCTCCTCTAATCCATTCTTAATCTAATTAAGACAATGAAAAGCACTGGGCTGCCATTTCAGAAAATGGCAAGGATGCTATAAACAGAGCACAATAAAGCGATCCATTCACACTCCATCAAATTTACTCACAGTCTGAATTACTGTTCTTCCTTTCTGAGTTTCATTTTTACAAGTTAACAAATGTTTTTATTTGATTTCCACGGCTTCATCTTTAGATCAAGCACAGATTGTGGGACTTGTAGTTCTAGAAAGTGTGTTATATCTGGTGAAGCAACACCCCGTGTGTGATTATGGAACCCTACAAATTAATGCTAACATCTCCAATAAGTGAAGATAATAATTAAGTGGTAAACCTTTGGCACTGAAAACAGCAACGGTGTTATTAATACCCAAATGGGCACCAAAACAAACAGCATTAATGGAATTTAATTAAATGATTTTATGATTGTGTATTCTTTGCAAACTCAGCTGATTACACTGGTTATCTCTAGATGAGCATTTAAATTTGGAAGCAAAGATTCTACCTAATGGCCTTTTGTTCAAATACTACCCAGGGATAAAGAAGCTTGATTTAAAAATAATAAGTAGTAAAGGAGTAACGGAAGAAAAAAAAAAGAACTGGTTTTGTTCTCTATTCCCTCCACCAGCATAAAAAATATTAAAGGGATAAAGTTTTAGTCTAACTGGGGAGTTTTGCTTGCCTTTCTTTTTGTTCTGTAGTGATGTACAACTCTAGGAAAAAAAACCTGACTATTTGTTATCTCCCTGAATTATAATTAAGGTAGTCTGAATGTTTATTCACTGATGACACTAAAGATTAAAAGAAAAAAATCTTCCAAGTCACAAGTCTGAATCCCTTTTCCCACAAGTGTTGGAATCCATAGGAAACCAACTGGAAAAACTATTATATTCTGAAATTACAACACAATCAAAGAACTATCACTTTCTGTTCGATTCTGCAGAAGCAAAAATGATAATAAACGATGGCTGACTGACAGAAGAGACCAAATGAGTCAAGGGGTTTCAATTTCAGGATCAGGGATCTACAACTTGCTTATTACTTTGTTCAAAACAAAGCCCAAAACAACTCATCCACTGTAACACCCGAACTTCAAAAGGCACTGGTAATTTCCTGAACGGTGAGACTCGATAAAGGTCAACTCACTTGATAATATTTACTGCCCTCTCACCCTTAAGGAAGAATCATAGTAATGAGCAGATATTTAAAAACATACAGGACAAAAAAAATCACCCACCCATATTATTCATAGTAACAGGGTAGTCTTGAGTAGAAACACTATAATGAAAATCGTTATTAGGTGACAAAACGTATGTTTTGTTCTGAACCAAGATAAAGTTGTTTAGAATGTATATGACGATTGGTCGGCAGCTCTACGCAGTTCTCATAAATTATAATTTCCCTCTTAGAGTCCTCGTTTACATAAAATAACTAATATGAAGGATGCTGAACCCCCGCAGTGAAATAAAGACAGCATTTGCTTCCAGTCGGTGGAGCCNTGACTTAGCAGTAGCAGAAATGGGACATATATTCCCCAGTTTGCCCCAGTTATAACCACTTCTAGTTTTTAAAAATGGCACACTCACTATTCAAAGACTTATTTTCTTAATTCATTTACCTGATCTGCCCAGCTCTCCTAACCTGGTGTATTTTAGGAACTCGGTGTAATGTCTCTTTTCCTTTCTTTTTTGGAGGGCAAACAGAAACCTTTACATAGGTAAATGCTATTAAAATGAACATCAGTGGCAGATGGTGGGTAGTGGAATTGTAAAGACTGTGGCTGAGAATATGAAAAGAAGATTGGTAACCAAAGGTGGGAAATGTATCACAAAAACGGTAGGCTCCCAGCTCTCTCTCTCCAAAGATAGGTGGCTGGGATCACTACCCTGCATTGCAATGGTAGTGCCCAGACAAAATGAACTTGTGGGTAGAATAATACAGTTTTCACTCTTTACAGATATTAAGTCCTGCTGTGCAACTAAGTAAGTGATGCTCAACACAGCTGCGTGCTAGGAGGAATCGTGGAACTTTAACAAAAAGCCCCCTTCCCTAGATAAATTAAATAAGTGTATCTGAGAGTTGGTCCAGAAGAGGTCCTCAATGAGTCTAACATGTAACCACTCACCATTTAAGAGGATAAGGGCATATGTGTGAAAGGAAGACCACAGAAGGTCCCGTGGAGGCAGGTTTTCTGGGTTCAAGTCCCAGCTCAGCCACTCACAAGCCAATTATGGGTGACCCTGGACAAGTTATTTTACTGAACTCTAAGCTGGTAATGGAATAAAATTGAAGGGAGAGAATGCATGTAAAGTGCTTAGAATACTAATCACTTGATAAATGATAACCATTATCACCATCGTATGTTGTGGATGGCATTGATTCCCATTTGAGAGACAAGTAATTAGTGATAAATTTTGTCACAGTCCTCCTCAATTAGGTATCACTTCAAGACCTCCAATCCCAAATATTGCACCTCACTGAGGCAATGACAATTAATGAGCGATCTCAGAATCTGAGTCCGTCACCAAGCATTCAAAAGAACAGATGGCTCGGCAGGAAAGGAGTCCTATCTTGCTAAGGTACAAAATTCACATGTGAACAGAATTAATCAACTGATTCATTCATTCAGAATATAGAGAGTGTTTCCTGTGTGGCAAACATTGTGTGAATGCAGCCGTTCTTTAATGTACTTAGCCATCTTTCCGTGACTTATCTTCATTTTATACTTTGCATTTGTATAGGAATACCCAACAATTAAATGTCCCAAAACAGGATACTCAAAGATCTGGGGCCAGTGTTAGTTTTGGGGGCTAAAAAGACCTTTCAGATATGGATCCCGTGCTAAGAGATATCAGAGTTAAGTGGGTAGGCATATATGCAATGTACCAAGAAGTAGAAGAGAATTATGAGTGTTCAGAAGACTGGTGATATCTCAGTGTTATGAAAATAAAACTAATTTAATACAGATCAAGTAGGAATCAATACTTGCTGGTAGCAGTTTAGTAGTCAATGAACTAAAACTATATATTAAAAAAACTTTATTTTAAAATAAACACCCACTGAAGTTGCAAAAATAATACTGAAGGTTCCTACATAGCCTTCATTTAGCTTTTTCCAATGAAATCTTATATCACCATAGTACATTACTGAAATCAGAAAACTGACACCATTATGATATCATTAAACTAAATCACTGACCATATTCAAATTTCACTAGTTTCTACATGCATTCATTTATATGTATGTGGTGAGAGAGATACTATGAAATTTAATCACGTAACTATACAGTAATTTTAAAATAGAGGGAAAATACGGAAAAATTAAATTAGCATCTCACGGTGACAGTTTAGAGGGTGGAACCCAACAACAAATGAAAACTAGGGTACCTACTGGACAAACAAAACACTACAGTTTCCAATGCAGCAGCCCTGTTCCAAATGAAGTTCAAAACAGTACCTGCATACTGTTTATAACAAAGTTTATAGGAAACTTATAAACTGAAAGTTGCATGTGTACAGGCACAAGGAGAAGAGATAGATATGCAAAATTTGAAACCAGATAATCATTCTGGAGGGTTTTTCACAGAACAAACGTCCCTAAGTTAGAAGGGTGAGAAACTTGCATTCTCAAGTATGTCAGGTGGGGAAGTAAACTGGAAACACTAGCAGGTCTGGAGAAATTACAGGTATTAGCACGTATAGTCGTGCACGGTCCTTTATACGTTTGAGTTAGCCAAAAGTGGAAGAAAATAATTACACTATTTTCCCATGTTTCCATCATAGCTAAATGAAACACAGCACTCCTTCCCCACTCTCCCTCTCTTCCTTCCTTTCCTTATATCTTCAGAAATATTTTCCAAAAACCAAAGATCTGACTTTCCTAATACCCTACCTGCCTTTCAAATGAATACACACATGCTCATAATTACAAGGCATTTGCTATTTTGCATCAGTGGAATTTAAGAAATTAAAAACCAAAAGGGGGTTTTCAGGAACACACAGCAGAATTGCCATTTTAATAATAGATTTGGCTCCTCTAATCCATTCTTAATCTAATTAAGACAATGAAAAGCACTGGGCTGCCATTTCAGAAAATGGCAAGGATGCTATAAACAGAGCACAATAAAGCGATCCATTCACACTCCATCAAATTTACTCACAGTCTGAATTACTGTTCTTCCTTTCTGAGTTTCATTTTTACAAGTTAACAAATGTTTTTATTTGATTTCCACGGCTTCATCTTTAGATCAAGCACAGATTGTGGGACTTGTAGTTCTAGAAAGTGTGTTATATCTGGTGAAGCAACACCCCGTGTGTGATTATGGAACCCTACAAATTAATGCTAACATCTCCAATAAGTGAAGATAATAATTAAGTGGTAAACCTTTGGCACTGAAAACAGCAACGGTGTTATTAATACCCAAATGGGCACCAAAACAAACAGCATTAATGGAATTTAATTAAATGATTTTATGATTGTGTATTCTTTGCAAACTCAGCTGATTACACTGGTTATCTCTAGATGAGCATTTAAATTTGGAAGCAAAGATTCTACCTAATGGCCTTTTGTTCAAATACTACCCAGGGATAAAGAAGCTTGATTTAAAAATAATAAGTAGTAAAGGAGTAACGGAAGAAAAAAAAAAGAACTGGTTTTGTTCTCTATTCCCTCCACCAGCATAAAAAATATTAAAGGGATAAAGTTTTAGTCTAACTGGGGAGTTTTGCTTGCCTTTCTTTTTGTTCTGTAGTGATGTACAACTCTAGGAAAAAAAACCTGACTATTTGTTATCTCCCTGAATTATAATTAAGGTAGTCTGAATGTTTATTCACTGATGACACTAAAGATTAAAAGAAAAAAATCTTCCAAGTCACAAGTCTGAATCCCTTTTCCCACAAGTGTTGGAATCCATAGGAAACCAACTGGAAAAACTATTATATTCTGAAATTACAACACAATCAAAGAACTATCACTTTCTGTTCGATTCTGCAGAAGCAAAAATGATAATAAACGATGGCTGACTGACAGAAGAGACCAAATGAGTCAAGGGGTTTCAATTTCAGGATCAGGGATCTACAACTTGCTTATTACTTTGTTCAAAACAAAGCCCAAAACAACTCATCCACTGTAACACCCGAACTTCAAAAGGCACTGGTAATTTCCTGAACGGTGAGACTCGATAAAGGTCAACTCACTTGATAATATTTACTGCCCTCTCACCCTTAAGGAAGAATCATAGTAATGAGCAGATATTTAAAAACATACAGGACAAAAAAAATCACCCACCCATATTATTCATAGTAACAGGGTAGTCTTGAGTAGAAACACTATAATGAAAATCGTTATTAGGTGACAAAACGTATGTTTTGTTCTGAACCAAGATAAAGTTGTTTAGAATGTATATGACGATTGGTCGGCAGCTCTACGCAGTTCTCATAAATTATAATTTCCCTCTTAGAGTCCTCGTTTACATAAAATAACTAATATGAAGGATGCTGAACCCCCGCAGTGAAATAAAGACAGCATTTGCTTCCAGTCGGTGGAGCCATCAGTAAAGAGGAAGCACGGAGATAAACGAGATCACCCGCTCACATATGGTGTGAGAGCCAAGCTTATTCTGTGGGAAAATGAAAGGAGAAAGGGGACTAAAGGACAGATAAGCTTTAAGAAACTGACCACAATGGGATATGGTTTACCTGAGACCGGAAGTGATTTGTGTCAATCCCCCAGCCTCCCTGCTCCTCCGTGGCCACCGTGACAGATCAAATCTCTTAGGGTGGACCACAGGCCCTCTTTGGTCTGGATGTGCTTCTCTCTTCCTCATATAATCAGGAAACCATAACCATAGACGGTAAAATCTTCTTCTTTTTTTTTTTTTCTAGAGTCCTCAAATCCAATCCTATGAATCCAAGCTACAAGTGAATCCTATAAATCCAATCTTAAAGTGTTTCCACTTTCCAAATATGTAGGCAAACTAATGTTTTCTCTCTTGTATGAGTTAACAGACCATGCCACTTTACTCTTGCCTGACAACAAGTAAAACAGGTGGGATGATATATTGAAACTAACGAAAGCGTAGAACTGTGAGTGCCTGAGCTCTTGTCCTATATCACTATCACCTCAATGCAAGATGGCACCCCACTCCAGTACTCTTACCTGGAAAATCCCATGGATGGAGGGCCTGGTGGGCTGCAGTCCACGGGGTCGCTAAGAGTTGGACACGACTGAGGGACTTCACTTTCACTTTGCAGTTTCATGCATTGGAGAAGGAAATCGCAACCCACCCCAGTGTTCTTGCCTGGAGAATCCCAGGGACAGGGGAGCCTGGTGGGCTGCCGTCTATGGCGTCACACAGAGTCAGACACGACTGAAGCGACTTAGCAGCAATGCAAGATCTTAAAGATCTGAAAGATGAGCATGACTTTCTCTGTGGGGGAAGGTTTCCACATATGCAAAATGTCTGGATTGGATTTAATCTAAGATAAAAGAGTGGCTCACTCAGGGGCAAAAATTGCCTGCAAATAGCTATTTCTTATCCCACAACAGTTTTATACATTTTTGAATTAGTTACTGATATCCAAAAACTAAGAACTTCCTCATAAAAGTCTGATATTATTTTGTGGTTATTGAAAGCTGGCATACTTTTAAGTATATTAGCTAGATCTCAAAGGAAGTATGACCTACCAGCCAACTGTGATCATGTTATTTATTTCTCCAGACAAAAGAAAGAATGTTCAGATGAACCGGGAATCTGAGAACTCTGGACTCAACGATCTCAAAAGATTCCTCAAATTTTAAGAAACTAATTTATATTAGTAGGTTTTCAAGTGACTTTTTTCCTGCACTAAAGCCAAGAAAAAGAAAAAGTAAATAGAAGTGAATTTTCTTTATTCAGAATAATACACAATTGAAAATTANCCGGGAATCTGAGAACTCTGGACTCAACGATCTCAAAAGATTCCTCAAATTTTAAGAAACTAATTTATATTAGTAGGTTTTCAAGTGACTTTTTTCCTGCACTAAAGCCAAGAAAAAGAAAAAGTAAATAGAAGTGAATTTTCTTTATTCAGAATAATACACAATTGAAAATTAGTAACTTTTAGGTAAAATTTATTCAACAGCTGCATTTTGAAAATATACTTAGCCAGTTATTTACTTTTTGACATTGTCTTTAATGCTGTGTTAAAAAAAAATGACACACCGATACATACACAAAAGCCCAGCTTATCTTAAGAGAGAAAAGGGAGCTCTCTGCTAGGTCTTTTAAGAGAGAAAAGAGGATGCCCTGCGTTTTTAAAACTGACTGCCCGGTCCTGGAGGGGCATAAACTTGGCTTTCTGTATCCAGACGCTAGGATTTATGGAACTCATTTTTCTCAGTGGGTGACAGGGAGGTGGCTCTGGGTGTCAACTGCTTCCAATAATGGTTGATGTAGGTGGGACCTTCAAGTTCAATTACTGCCTTTTAGAGATGAACAAACTAACCTAAAATATGTTATCAGTTCCCTGACTCCCTGACTCTGACCCCTTTGAGGTGGATAACTCTGAACAAAATAAGCCTCTGGTGAAATCTCTGTTGCTTCATGTAAATTTGTGATACTGTTCATAATATCTGAATTAAATGAATATGTGCCAAGCACCTCACGGGGTCCTGCTATATAATAATAATAACTAACCTTCACTGAACTCAGATTATCCTCAATGTAACTCTATGAGGTAAGTAATATTATTATCTTGGTTTTACAAATTAGCAAAGGCGTCTAGATGTCAAGTGACTTGCCCAAAGTCACAGAGTAAGTTGAGAAGCCAGCCTTTGAACTTGCACAGTCTGACACACGAGAGCCTGGGGTTTTAAACCCTACGCTCTTTGTATCATGCCCTTCATGTAGTACTGAATTGCTGATAGTTGCTCTTAATTTTAATAATGAAATTATTTTTATAACCAGGTCTGACTCTTCCATGCATGTCTCCTCCTGCTCAGATCTACCCAAAGGGATTTTTATTCATGACCTATTTGCCTGAGCTGTAGTCCAAATTTTGCCATTTTGCACCTAGAGCAAATGTGTCTATTTTTGTTATTGGAAACCCTCCAGTGGACATTTCCTTCTCCGAACAAGTCTCTTGAAGTTTTTCCAAATGCCACCATTTGGAAACCCTGAGAGTTGAATGCTGCCACACTTGTCATTTGATGGTCTTATGTCATGGAGGAGGTCAAAGAGAAGTCACGTATTCAAGTTCCCCTCAAAACATTCCGTACGTCAGGGCTGTGCTACACAAATGTAGCATGCTTATAGTCAATGTAGGATAACAGTTTGTCAAATACAATTCACTGAGTCCAATTGAAATTAATGAAGGGTGTAAAAATGACAGCTATCTGACATATTTCAAATCTCAAATCGACATTTACAACCTTTTAAAACTATTTTTAAATGCAGCAGTGTTTAAAATGTATTGAATATATCATATGCTGCTAAGCCAGTGTTGGATGGCTGGGTGTGTAGCCATGGAAATGAACACAGGACCAGATTCCCTAGCCTTTAAAAAATAGGATGCAGTATATCTTGATATGAAGGAGATAAGGCGAGGTATCTTAGTAAAATTAAATAAATGCTACCTTCTACCTATCTTTTTCGGGGGGATGGGTGTCCATTTGCATCGAAATGTGTGTCTTGATGAAACTCGGATACAGGTAGAAATGTGCATTATAAGCTTGATGACGGAGGCCGCAGAAGCAGAGAGCAGTAGATGACGAAAGCATACGCCTCTACTGAGGAAGGCTCTGAGCTGCTCCGAGCTCTTTGGGCAGTATTCCAAACAAGTCCGTAGGGCTGAACTTGGAGAATTTGTGCTCCAGTTTTGGCTTCAGTAATAGTCTGATAATTCTGACCTTGGATATGACACTATGACTTCAGATTTTATTTGTAAAACAAAATAAACACTGGGACAAATGCATGGCATGGAAATATTGATCAGCTGAAGTAAATGTGAATTAAATTGCTTCAGAGCATCTGGAACATGATACAAAATAGAAATTGTTATCATTCAATCTATATGTTAAATATCCTTAAACTAGACTTTCCTCCTCTAGACCTTCTTGACCAGATTCTCCCTTCCTTGTGGCATGGTCCACCCAAGCAACAATACTGCTCAAGCAGGCACATGTAAAAGAGAGGGGGAGGGGCTCTCAGCTGAAGGTAGCCTTCTTTCATGGCACTACCTGGATGCAACCCTGGACGCAATCCAAGACCTGGGCGTTCTTGTCTTCTCCCAGCAGGACTTAATCCAGGCTTCTAGACCAAGGAAACCCTAGACCCCTATGTCAACCAAGGATGCTCCTCTTTGATCTACTTAGTATACTGCAGTGCGAAAGGAAACCAACTACCAAAGAAAGAAAAATTAGAGATATTGATATTGCTGTGCTAAAGGTCATTATGATCTAAAAAGGGAGCATTACAAGACTAGCAGTAGTCAGTGAGAATGAGAGCTGCGTGGGATCCAGGAATGCAAAGCCTTGGGGACTAGAAAGAAGGTTAGCAGATGAACATTTCTTCTCATAAAATAATTCACATGAAACCAGTGGGAGGCCCACATTCATCTTGGTATTCTCAGGGCTTAGTCCAGGAATGGGCACATCATAAATGTGGAACAGTACCTGATGACTGAATAGATTTATGAGGGACTGTCTTCTTATGAATCAGAGTGGGTTTAATACTTTGAGATTTCCTGGTTGAGAGATCTGAGAAACTTGTAATGAAAAGCTAATTAAAGATCACATATTTTCCTATGAAAAGAACACTGATAGTAACTAAGCTATCTAATGGAGATGAACCAGCACAAACATCTAGAAACATTAATTTAAGACTTCTAGAACAAAACGAGAAGAAAATCAAACACTTAACCAGTGATATTTTATTCAACTTTGCCCATCTGTTTCATCACTCCAGCCTTGTTGCATCACTTAGAAGACATAATTCACAAAAGCCAAAAGGGGCTACTCATTGGCCTATAATAGACAGGAAAGCAACAGTTCTTGGATTCACGGTTTTTAGTATAACAAGTTCATTCTCTCAAACCAGAATCTAGAGTAATTGATTCTGTTATAAAATACAGTCAGACACAAGTTTCTAAACTACTCTGTTTTCTTTTCCTTTTCTTTCCCCAGTTTTCAAAGAAAAAGAAATTTTAAATAAATATTTTGATTTTTCAGACAAGAAAGAAAACAGAAATCAAATACAAGCTGACTAGTAAAAAAGGACTTAGGGAAAGAGAAGAATGACTTGGAAACAGAGTTATAATATACAATCATACAATATTCTTAAAGAGATGGGAATATCAGACCTCCTTACCTGCCTCCTAAGAAACCTGTATATAGCTCAAGAAGCAACAGTTAGAACCTAACATGGAACAACAGACTGGTTCATAAAGGGAAAGGAGTATGTCAGTGCTGTATATTGACACTCTGCTTATTTAACCTACATACAGAGTACATCATGCAAAATGCTGGGCTGGATGAAGCACAAGCTGGAATCAAGATTGCCAGGAGAAATATCAATAACCTCAGATACTCAGATGACACCACCCTTATGGCAGAAAGTGAAGAGGAACTAAAGAGCCTCTTGATGAAGGGGAAAGAGGAGAGTGAAAAAGCTGGCTTAAAACTTAACATTCAGAAAGCTAAAATCATGGCATCTGGTCCCATCACTTCATGGCATTCATTTGGGGAAACAATGGAAACAGTGAGAGACTTCATGTTTTGGTGCTCCAAAATCACTGCAGATGGTGACTGCAGCCATGAAATTAAAAGACACTTGCTCCTTAGAAGAAAAGCTATGACAACCTAGACAGCGTATGAAAAAGTAGAGACATTACTTTGCCAACAAAAGTCCGTCTAGTCAAAGCTATGATTGTTCCAGTAGTCATATATAGTTGTGAGAGTTGGACCATAAAGAAGGCTGAGTGCCAAAGAATTGACGCCTTCGAACTGTGGTGTTGGAGAAGACTCTTGAGGGTCCCTTGGACTGCAAGGAGATCCAACCAGTCAATCCAAAAGGAAATCAACCCTGAATATTCAGTGAAAGGACTGATGCTAAAGCTAAAGCTTCAATACTTTGTCCATGTGATGCAAAGAACTGATTCATTGGAAAAGACCCTAATGATGGGAAAGATTGAAGGCAGGAGGAGAAGGGGACGACAGAGGATGAGATGGTTGGATGGAATCATCATCTCCATGGACATGAGTTTGAGCAAGCTCCAGGAAATAGTAAAGGACAGGGAGGCCTGGTGTGCTGCAGTCTATGGGGTCACAAAGAGTCAGGCACTACTGAGCAACTTTACAACAAAAATCTAGATCGACAGAGAATCATTTCAACAAATGCATATTCTCTATTGGATATCCAAATAGTAATGATACTGTGGGCTAGAGTTAAAGAAATGATATTCAACTTGTGTAACTCTGGGCAATATTACCTTTCTGATTCTCAGTTCTGTCATCTCCAAAACGGGAGTAATAGGGCATGACTAGCCTACCTTGAAGGGCTGTTATGGCTAGACCATGAGTAATGTTTGATGCTTTATGTAAAACATGACATCTACACATTAAAGGACAAGATGATAGAAGCAGATTCATCCTTCAACTCCTTCAAATGATTTCCCATAATTTAAAGGCAAGGTTAGAATGTTTACTCCTAAATAAAAAAAAACAAGTATTTCATTCATTTTGTTGTTGTGTACTAATTTAATCAGCATATAGGATGTGGATTTTCTCAACTGAAACACTTGCTACTATTTGACCACAAAGAAATACCAGTACTCATGGAACTGCAAAGTCACTAAAAAAATTAGAATCTATTTCTCCTTCCAAGAGAAGACATTCAGGTGTCCCATCTGACAAGCTTTCAATACCTCTTTCTGCCTAAGCACAAAGCATTTTCAAGAAGCAGGCCAACCCTCCAAAAAAATTATGTTTTGTTTTTTTGCAAATCTGCAGCTCCGGTGAGACACAAAGCAACAAGCTGTAGTCCATTAGTATGACAGGTAGCACTCTTACTAACAACTGCTTTTTACTCCCTCTGACAAATGTGCTTGGTGCCACGGTTGACGTTTGTGTGGTAATCAGGAGTGATGGAGAGGGGACGTCGGTGCTGCCGAAAGTGCCCCCCGATTTAATGTGAACGATTTGTCAAACGTGCTGTGATAGCAATGCTGTCAGACCTGGGCAGGGAAGCACTCTGTCATCTTTGCGCCAACCAAGGTCACTTTGGCAGGGAAAGGAGGGCTCTCGCCAATGAAATTTTCATGTTTATCGGTGATGCGCATGGCCTACTTTCACAACTTGTTTTTCCTTCTATTCACAGATAACCATCTCAGGGTTGGGGATACACTTCCCTGGAGAGAAACCTGCTACAAGAGATGGTCCCCTGGGTGAGTCACTTGGCATCACTGAGTGCCCTTAGCCCAGGTTGCCCATCTGAACCAAATGCATCCAGGTCTTTTCTCTCTGGCTGAATACAGCTATCACACAGCTCTCACTTTAAATACAACATTGATAATATTAGTTATTGGCATGACACTGGGTGGTAAGACTTCTAGATTTATATCCTGACCTTCTGGGCATCATATCTCTTAAGCCTCAAAAGAATCAAAGTTTAGGTTTTCTTTATGCAGTGGGCTCAATGCCTTGACTAAACGTTTAAAAAAATAAGGGAAAGGAAACGCAGGATAAAAAAAAAGGGAGGATATTTTCTTTTATTCATAGAAAGAACTAGAAGCAACAGGCATGCTAGAGGAGGCTAGGTTAGGTCTCTTTGTCTCATATTCCTGTCCTTTCAGACCTCAGTCACTGCCCTGGGCAAACATCCTAGACTAGACTGGAAGCTCCGTCAGGCAGGGACTCTGTCTTACTGAATGTTGTATCATTATTATCTATCACAGTACCGTCTAACTCAGTAAATATTGATTACATGAATGAATATAATACATAGCAATGAATGCCAGAAAATTGAGTGAAAGGAAACAAGGATCCATGCCAGAGATTGCCAACTGGATGCCCGCACAGAGATGCATTTAGTTGGTAAACAATATATGCAAAACAAAAACAAAAACAAAAAACAGTGATTCAGTAGGTGGAAGAGATGGATTCCAGAGGGAATAACTCAGAGAGATGGTCAGCAACTAGTGGTGGGCAGGCCACCTGGGGCACACAGGCAAAATTCAGACACAAATATGTTTGTTTACACCAGGCAACGTTGGCCTGTGAAATGCTTACTCAATGTGTGTGTGTGTTGTGATTTTAATTAGTTATTAACATTTAAATATTGAGAGCTTTTACCTGAGAACATACATTTGGGATTCTCTAGGGGGAAGGGATGGGACATCTGGCAATGCTGGGCTGAGTACAAACAGCTGCCCCCTTCAGATGGTGTTCACTCTCTAGCTTCTGCAGCCCTGAGCAGCTAATGCCAGCTGCCATTTGTCACCATGTTTGCACTGTTACTTTTCTAAGAGCAGGGAGACATTTCTCTTTGGTCTCCATCAAAAGTGGCTCCAAGCACGAATGATTTTCCTCACTGTCAGCTCATTCCTTCCTCATTTACAAGCTCTGTCCTGGCCCGGTGGGTATCAGAACTTGTGACCCCGGTTCCATGTTCTCTTGGGAGATTCTTTCCTGATAGCATCAGAGTAGCAGCTAGCAGAAAACCTGGGCCATGAGAGCTCTGCCATACAAAATTTAAAATACTGATTTCATGTCAAGCTACTTAACAAAGAAAGACAGCTAATTAAGACAGAAAATTGTACTTTTATAGTACTTGAGGGATAACCAAGCCTTCTGATATCTGTCACCTCATGTCACCTTGAACCATGCTAGGAATACCATTCCCATTGTTTAGATGAGAAAACCAAGGGTGTAAGTAAAGTTGTGTCACCAGCAGGGTAAGGAGGTAGGCCTAGAAAGCATATTAAATTTGAATCTCACGGGCTCGAATCAGAGAAACAGTATTTTCTTAAAGGTTCCCACCTGACTCTAATGTGAAGCCAGGGCTGAGTACCACTCTCTTAGTGTAGTGGACTGACTGCGTTTTTGCAAAAATCCTATGATGAAGCCCTGACTCCCAGTGTAATGACAGCAGAAGGTGGGGCCTTTGGGAGGTAAATAGGTTTAGATGAGGTCTTGAAGGTAGGCTCCTCATGATGGTATTGGTGCCCTTATCAGAAGAAACCAGGACTTCCCTGATGGCCCAGTGGTGTAGAATATGCCTGCCAGTGCAGGAGACACAGGTTTGATCCCTGGCCCAGGAGATTCCACTGCTGAGGGGCAACCAAGCCAGTGGGCCACAACTCCTGAAGCCTGTGCACCTAGAGCCCAGGCTCTGCAACAAGAGAAGCCACCACAATGAGAAACCTGCACACCAACTACAGAGCCGTCTCTGATCACTGGGACTAGAGAAAGCACACACATAGGAAAGCAAACCCAGAGAAGCGAAACAAATAAATAATAAGGAAGGAAGGAAGGAACCAGAGAGCGTTCTCTCTTCCTCTTTCTCCTCTTCTTTCTTTTTCTCTCTCTCCTTTTCCTTCTTGGTGAGGATGTAGTAAGAAGGAAGCCATCTGTCAGCCAAGGAAGAGAGCTAAATACCCCAATCACACTAGCACCCTGATCTCAGACTTCCAGCCTCAAAACTGTGCGAAATAAATGTCTACTGTTTAAACCATGCAGACTCCAGTATTTTGTTACAGCAGCAGGAGCTGACTGGTACACTGAGACTGAGGATTAAAGCAATGCAGACACAGGCATCTTGACTTCAGGTCCAGGTCTGGCTGGACGGACATAAGAAGAGGTGCATTTCAGGCGAAGTACCCAGGGCTAGGCCTCCAGGGCTGGGGCTTCTAGCCTTAGTTTTTAAAATCTATGCTTTGGGATATCTGATTAGAATGAGTGGTTTTTCAGGTAGATGAATGTGTAAGAATCTGCTGGGGGAGTTTTTAACACTACAAATTCTTTGGGGTCCTACCCCTAATCTGAGATTAGAGATTTTCATCTCTTANGTTGGCCTGTGAAATGCTTACTCAATGTGTGTGTGTGTTGTGATTTTAATTAGTTATTAACATTTAAATATTGAGAGCTTTTACCTGAGAACATACATTTGGGATTCTCTAGGGGGAAGGGATGGGACATCTGGCAATGCTGGGCTGAGTACAAACAGCTGCCCCCTTCAGATGGTGTTCACTCTCTAGCTTCTGCAGCCCTGAGCAGCTAATGCCAGCTGCCATTTGTCACCATGTTTGCACTGTTACTTTTCTAAGAGCAGGGAGACATTTCTCTTTGGTCTCCATCAAAAGTGGCTCCAAGCACGAATGATTTTCCTCACTGTCAGCTCATTCCTTCCTCATTTACAAGCTCTGTCCTGGCCCGGTGGGTATCAGAACTTGTGACCCCGGTTCCATGTTCTCTTGGGAGATTCTTTCCTGATAGCATCAGAGTAGCAGCTAGCAGAAAACCTGGGCCATGAGAGCTCTGCCATACAAAATTTAAAATACTGATTTCATGTCAAGCTACTTAACAAAGAAAGACAGCTAATTAAGACAGAAAATTGTACTTTTATAGTACTTGAGGGATAACCAAGCCTTCTGATATCTGTCACCTCATGTCACCTTGAACCATGCTAGGAATACCATTCCCATTGTTTAGATGAGAAAACCAAGGGTGTAAGTAAAGTTGTGTCACCAGCAGGGTAAGGAGGTAGGCCTAGAAAGCATATTAAATTTGAATCTCACGGGCTCGAATCAGAGAAACAGTATTTTCTTAAAGGTTCCCACCTGACTCTAATGTGAAGCCAGGGCTGAGTACCACTCTCTTAGTGTAGTGGACTGACTGCGTTTTTGCAAAAATCCTATGATGAAGCCCTGACTCCCAGTGTAATGACAGCAGAAGGTGGGGCCTTTGGGAGGTAAATAGGTTTAGATGAGGTCTTGAAGGTAGGCTCCTCATGATGGTATTGGTGCCCTTATCAGAAGAAACCAGGACTTCCCTGATGGCCCAGTGGTGTAGAATATGCCTGCCAGTGCAGGAGACACGGGTTTGATCCCTGGCCCAGGAGATTCCACTGCTGAGGGGCAACCAAGCCAGTGGGCCACAACTCCTGAAGCCTGTGCACCTAGAGCCCAGGCTCTGCAACAAGAGAAGCCACCACAATGAGAAACCTGCACACCAACTACAGAGCCGTCTCTGATCACTGGGACTAGAGAAAGCACACACATAGGAAAGCAAACCCAGAGAAGTGAAACAAATAAATAATAAATAAGTAAGGAAGGAACCAGAGAGCGTTCTCTCTTCCTCTTTCTCCTCTTCTTTCTTTTTCTCTCTCTCCTTTTCCTTCTTGGTGAGGATGTAGTAAGAAGGAAGCCATCTGTCAGCCAAGGAAGAGAGCTAAATACCCCAATCACACTAGCACCCTGATCTCAGACTTCCAGCCTCAAAACTGTGCGAAATAAATGTCTACTGTTTAAACCATGCAGACTCCAGTATTTTGTTACAGCAGCAGGAGCTGACTGGTACACTGAGACTGAGGATTAAAGCAATGCAGACACAGGCATCTTGACTTCAGGTCCAGGTCTGGCTGGAGGGACATAAGAAGAGGTGCATTTCATGCGAAGTACCCAGGGCTAGGCCTCCAGGGCTGGGGCTTCTAGCCTTAGTTTTTAAAATCTATGCTTTGGGATATCTGATTAGAATGAGTGGTTTTTTTCAAGTAGATGAATGTGTAAGAATCTGCTGGGGGAGCTTTTAACACTACAAATTCTTTGGGGTCCTACCCCTAATCTGAGATTAGAGATTTTCATCTCTTAGCTGGCACCCATACATGCACAGTTTTTAAAAGGTTTTCCCCCAGTTCTGATGTGGAGGCCTAGCTAAGAACCACTGTGTGAGATGATAAGGACTCTTTTATCTCATAAATCAAGTGTTCACAACTCATGAGAAATGTGAGGAAAATATGGCCAACGTGCCCCATGCCTCCACAGGATAAGGGGATTGCAAGTAAGAGGATATGGTTACACCAAATATTTACATACATGTTCCAACCTGAGTTCCCATTAGATACACAAATTTGATGTAAAAGTTGACCACCATGTGATCCCAATCCTACCCAATGGAAGGAAGATTTATTCAACATATAATCCTCAAGCACATATACAGGTGGCCTAATTATACTCAGTGGTAGTAACCCCAGGGGAGGACTTCTCAGTGGGGACAGGAGGCTATATTTAAAAAGAGTACTTAGGGGGGAATAGTTATTCACTGACCCTTTTTTTGAAAATGTAATTTATTTTGATCATTGCCTTTGAATGTCACAGCGTGCCCTACTGTGAATATTTATTCATTGTTCATCTCCCTACATCCAGCATATATTCAAAAGCTGATGTGTAGTAGATTTTTAATTTTGAGTAATCAAAGAATATTTTTTAAAAAGGAATTACAATTTTGAGAACTGCCATATTCCCATTTATCAAAATTGTTTTTTAAAAATATAAAATGAACACAAAGTCATTGCATTCTCCTGTTTAAAATTCTTTAATAATTTTCCATGGACTACAGCATAGGGTGAAAAGCAGTCTGTAACTTTAGGATCATATTCCCTGTCTGTCTTGGACAACATCTGTGATTTCACTTCTCATTGCACTGACAAGGGATGACCTTGTCATTAATTGCAGGTCAAGAAACACACCTCATTGCATGCCTCCAAGTCTTTGATCAAACCTACTTTCCTCGGCCTGGAATATCATCTTTCTGTTTGCCTCCCCAGTGCTTCTCAAGCTTCAGTTCTAGGAAGTCTTTCTGAATCTGTCTAAGGAGAATGAATCATTCCTTCTTTCTTTGCATCATCCACAGACTTCATTCATTGTGCCTTCATCACTTTATTTCACTTCACCATTGTGCATTTTTCCTTTAAAACTCTTTAAACTACTGGAGGTTTGGTCTTAAGTTTGCTGTAAGCCTTGACATCTGCCAAAAGATTTGGTCACTGTTAAGTACCTATCAAAAACAGCATGAATACATTGCTGCATCTCATCCTAATGCCTCGGGTAACATGAATATACTCTAGAGGACTTACTCTTCTCAGAGAGGGAACATAGTAGAAGATTTTTCAATGATAAGCCTTATAGCAACTCAAATCCAACACACGAATGTACATGTAGACATGGAGACCTACTAAATACCTAGATCACAAGAATGGACTCCAAAAGATTGCCAGTGACTAAACCACTTAAAACAAAGCCTTCTGTTGATGAGCCAAAACAACATTGAGCTTTACTGTCAATCTGTAATACAAAGAAGGAGATGGAAAAATAAATGTCCACTGCCTTATTTTGTCAATGAGATGGTAATTCGCTAATTACAACCTTTCCAATATGAATTTCAAGGCATTAAGGATTAAGCTCTTTTACTTGCTCTAGTTTTAACTGCAGAGTACTCATTTCCCTCCTACATATTCTATCATTCTTGGCAAATATTTCCTGAGCATCTTCTATGTGCCAGGCATTATTTTAAAAGTAAACAGGACTAACAGGTCCTGCTTCATGTTTCATGTTTATCCTTTCTTTTTCTGTTACTATCATCAGCCTTTTATTATTATTATTATTATTTTTAGTCTTTTCAAATTCAGTATTTGTTTATTTGAATTTATTGGAGTATAGTTGCTTTATAATGTTGTATTAGTTTCTGCTGTACAGCAAATTAAAACAACTATACATACACATATATTCTCTCTTTTCACCCAGGGAAAGCCATAATTCCAAAATACACATGCACCTCAATGTTTATTGCAGCATTATTTATGACAGCCAAGATATGAAAGCAACCTAAGTGACCATCAACAGAAGAATGGGTAAAGAAGAAGTGGTACAATGGAATATTACTCAGCCGTTAAAAGGAATGGAATTGTGCTATTTGCAAAGATGTGGATGCACTTAGAGATTGTCATACAGAGTGAAGTAAGTCAGAAAGTGAAAAACAAACATTGTACATTAATGCATATATATGGAATTAAATTTAGTGTTTTGAGAAAATTGGAAACCAGGTTAGTATTATTTTATTTCACCCTAATAAGGACTCTGAGCTATGAAAATGGGGGAATACATGCCTCATTCCTGAGACACACTTCAAAACACACAGATATAAGATTCTAGACCAATTAAAGGAGGTACTTAATGGAAAGTAGAGCATTTCTATATAGTTTCTTTTTCATGCCCACTGTAATGCTCCCCTCTTCTGCTGGCTCTTATTTGCAAGCTCTCTGTCTTTAGCATGACTTGGAAATACAGATCCTTTCATCCTTCCTTAACACTAACGAGGAAGAGACCACAGTGCAAGTTCAACTTTTTCATCCCTAGTCATCAAACAGACTCCATGATCTTAAAGAACACTTTTAAGTATCCTGCAGGGCTTAAAAAATTTTTTTAATTGAAATATGGTTGATTAGCAATGCTGTATTAGTTTCCAGTGTACGGCAAAGTGATTCAGTAATGTTTTCCAGGTGGCAGAGTGGCAAAGAATCCACCTGCCAATGCAGGAGATGCAGGAGACAGGAGTTTGATCCCTGAGTCAGGAAGATCCCCTGGAAGAGGAGATGACAACCCACTTCAGTATTCTTGCCTGGAAAATTCCACGGACGAAGGACTAGAGTCTATGGTGTTGCAAAGAGTCAGACATGACGGAGTGACTGAGCACAGCACAATGTAAAATATCTATTGGGTTGGCCAAAAAGTTCCTTTGAGTTTTTCTGTAAGATGTTACTAAGAAAACCGATGAACTTTTTGGCCAACCCAATATATGTGTGTGTGTGCGCACATGCATATACGTCCATGTCTTTCTCTGTCTTTCTGTCTCTGTCTAGCTTACTCCACTTAGTATGATAATCTTGAGGTCCATCCATGTTGCTGCAAATTTCATTCATTTTTATGGCTGAATAACATTCCATTGTAGGGCTTCCCATGTGGCTCAGGGGTAAAGAATCAGCCTGCAATGCAGCAGACATGAGATGTGAGTTTGATCCCTGGGTCAAGAATATCCCCTGAAGAAGGAAATCCAACCCACTCCAGTATTCTTGCCTGGAAAATCCCATGGACAGGAGCCTGATGGGTTACATATAGCCCACAGGGTTGCAAAGAGTTAGCCATGCTTTGGTGCCTAAACAGCAACAACAATATTCCACTGTATAGATGTACCACGTCTTCTTCATCCATTCATCTGTTGATAAGTAGACTCCATGGTCTTAAAGAATACTTTTAAGCATTCTTCAGGTATTTCTTAACTATTTTCTCCTTAAGGCCTCAAAATGATATGTGACATCTGAAAACCAACATGAACTTCCTCCTTAAAACTGACACTAAACAATTAGAGGAAATACCTCTGGCCTATGTTTCAACAATAAAACTGAGATAATATTAGGACCTTGTAGTATCTAAAGGACTTTAAGGAGCTGTATGGTCTATTAATTGATTGATAACCCGTAACACAGGCAAAATGACAACCTGGGTGGTTGAGCATCTACTGACACTTAAGTATCTATAACCTCTTCACACCAACTCCTCTTCCTCTCCTTCACGTTGCTTCAGCCTACTGGATCTATTTGTACTCTTCTACCTCTGAGAACCTGAAATATCAGAGTCCCATTCTTCTTAGGATCTTTTGCCTTGATGTTCCTTGGAAAGCTGTTCCCACAGCAGGCTCCCTCTATTACCCAAGTCTCAGGTCAGATGTCCCTATTTTCACAAGACCTTCCATGACCACCCTCTTTAAGGGAATCCTCCCCATGTCCAGTTAACATCATATGGCTCTGCATTTATTTTACATCCTTTATAAAGTTTTCTTTTGTCCCTTGTTTACGTATTGATTTTCTTTCTCCTTTCTAGCCCCACTGCCAGACAAAATCTTTTGATCATTTTCTTTGTGTATCTTGCTCTCAATCTTTCTCTTTCCTTCAGTTCAGTTGAGTTCAGTCATTCAGTCGTGTCTCTCTCCTTATATCATCAGAATCTAGGAAAACCAGTGGAAAGCATGCACTCAAATCATATCAACTGAAAGAATATATGAATTTATAGAAGCTGAAACGGATTCACAAAGTGTATTTTCTTCTTCAATGGACTTGAGCGAATAGTCTAAAATAGTTTCAACAACATATATTCTTCCCCACCCCCACAAGCTTACTTAACCCAAACCATGACCCAGAACACTCAATCTTCAGTAGAAATTGATAGAGAAATATTTTTTCTTTGCTCTACCGTCATCAATAAAAAAATACAGATGGCGAGACAGTATGAAGGCGTGAACCCCAAGTGGAGAGGTGACACAAACATGTCTCACAGATGGCCAGCAGGGGGTTTCATACAAGGCATTGAATTAAAAGGTCCCGGATATCAACCAGAAAGGAGAAGGAGCAGAAAACTGTTTGGCTCATTTTTCCTTCTTTGGCAAGAAACAGAATGAGAAACAAACAAGAAGCAGCTGAGGAATGTAGGGACCAAAATCACTGGGTTATTCTTTATACTACAAAACTGCAGGGACAAGGAATCTGGAGAGTAATAAAAATGCTAAGGGAAAGAAATGTGATGGCAACGTTAATGATTATGGCTGTATGCATGGCCAAAGGCTACCTTCTTTGGGTTGTTTTAATTTTCTGGTTCCCCCCTCTCTCCCCTATCCTTGCTTTTCCCTTCCTCTTTGCATCATTCTCCACATCCCTTGCCCCAGTTCCTTTTCTCTCTTTCAATTCCATCATTAAGAAACACATATACACTGCAAAATGAGCATGAGGAATTGGTTACAGTGGAATGATGCTGAATACCATTCTGGGTGAAAATAAGTTTGCTGCTTTTACTAACCAGCAGCATAAGCTAAAGGAGATTTATGGTAATAAATCATATTAATCAATTAAATTAATACACAATCTCAGTGATTCACAGAGTAAGAATAACAAGTAAAAAATTGGACTTAGGGAAATATCTTCACCAGGTACAGGATTCAAGACACAAATTAAAAGTGAATTTGTAGGCTACTTACACATTAAGATCAAGGGCATTATCTTATCATTTCTTATCAAATATGCAAAAACACAGTCATTCCCTCACGGACTCTCTTGGTCTTTGAAAGTGTTCCTTATAGTTCATGCAGTAAATGATAAACCAAATGTATACATGCTGTGCCGTTTTTATACTAGCAAGTGACATTTTCAAAGGCAAAAGTACATATAGGTAATAATATGGTACATTTTATACTAGCATTGTCCAATACGGTAGTCAGTAGCCACGTGTGTTTGTTTATATTTAAGCGTAAATTAGCTAAAAGAAAATTAAAAACTCTATTTCTATGTCATATCACCTACATCTTAAGTTCTCAGTAAGTTAAATATGGCTAGTGTCGAAGTCTTGGAAAACACAGATGCAGGATATTTCCATCACTGTGCAACGTTCTAATGAATACTCTTCCATGGCAAATATTTATTATCTCTGGGCTAAAGAATGAGTTACAAGGCCATGTGAATTATCTAGTTGTCTCTCACATTTTTCTGTTAATTAGATATATTGGTATAATTATTTAAATCATGTCTCTCTCCCCAGATGGACTGCCAACTTCACAAGGGATTTTTTGCTTTACTCTGCCCATAACCTCACAGCTTGGCAAAAGGCTTTGTACAATGCTAGCACTTGATAAATATTTGTTGAGTGACTGAATGATGGAATACATTTCAAATGGCAAAGGAAAATCACAACAACTGTGTATCTAAGGACATAAAAAGAGAGAAAATGACATCTAGTTTTGTATAAATACAAATAAATGCCTACTTTTCTCATTGTTTTATCTGCCTATGAAAAATCCAGAAATCAATTCCACCCTTAACATATGGGGGTCTTCTTGCCTAGATGAGCAAATGAACCCTAACCATATCAGCCGAGGAAACTGTGAAATTAATTGTGTTGACATCTACTTGGGCAGAAAACAGTTAACCCAGCGTGACAGGGTTATGATAGTCACTGAAAACTCCTTGGAGACCCTTGAGAAAGAGTTGTTTTCATCTCATTATGTCTGCCTTGATAATTACAACCAACTCATCAGCCTTGAGTTGAACACCACATATAATCACTTTCCTGCATATTTTTTGAAGGAAGAAGCATAATAAGGTAAAATCTGCAGACTAATTTATGACATTTGTGGATCTATTTTCAGGAAAAGAAAAACTACAACACAGTGGGGGATGCTGAAATTCCCTTTTAAATGGTGCAGATATTTTTTTGAACGGTGCTTAAAAAATTAAGAAAAAAAGATCTTTTATAAAAAAGAATCAGCACACAACGGACAATACTATTCATATTAACAAACAATTTTCTAACTTATTGCCCAAATCCATCTTCATCTTTAATTCCAAGAACATATTACTAGAAAAAAAGGAAAACTCCCATATCTGGTTAAAGGCATAGATGAAAACACCAAATATGGGAGCATACCGCTAGTAAGAGTATCAAAGAAAAAAGTTATTAGCTCAGACTAAACATTAACATATTTGTGCAATAAAATAGTCTTGGGAGGAGATTTTTTTTTCTGGATTCCATGTATCTGTAAATGAAAACAAAATAATGAAGCTCTTAATGCTATTCTCAATCACCTCACTGAGCTTTTATATTCAGCAAGTCATCTGTCAGCTATTAAAAGGACATTGCACTAATCAAAAAACAGTGAACAACTTCAAAAAAATCATCAAATTTCTGTGCTAACCACAAAACACAAGCAATCAACAAACAAATAATGGAAAAAAAAAGACCGTCCAACAAAACCATCTGGCTACTTCTATTTCAGGTCATCACCGCTAAAAAAGGCATTCGAGAAGATCAGGAGCAAACATAGTCACTGCTCTTACCCAGAGAGGTTTAAAATAAGAAAACAGGTATCTAAATTTTGCCATGGGGGCCATCAAACTCCTTGCTGGCAGTATTTTCCCCAGTGGAATCAAACAAATCCATAGAAAATTCTTAATTTTGAGTTGCTGATAATATTCAGATATGATCAGATTTTAGTTATATGCAAGAGGCAGCACTTGAGAGTTAACATGGTTTATTTTTAGCTGCAAAACATTAGGTGTAGGTGGTTTTGTAAAAATCAATTAAAATGCCCATCTGCAAATGGGGAATCTATATTTGCGTAAAGTTCCTAATTAAAGAGCATCGTTCCACTCTTTCTCTTTCTTTGCCCTTGACAATTAGCTGCCCTACTAGGACGACACACACAAGAGGACCCCAAGCCCTACCTTTAGCTGCCTCTTGCTTTCCCAGCTCACACTGAACACCAAGTTATACCCAAAGATACAAGAAGTCACTTTCCTTCCACCAGCCCTGGTTTCTCCCCTATATATGTTCTGCCCTTTAATGTTTGCCTCTATGTTCATTTATTCCAAGTGCTCATTTTATAGCTCAAAAGGAATGCCTAAAAAAATTTCCAGTGTCTTCTGAAGTGAAACAAAACCCTTTAATCTTTGAGGCTTTTCTAGGAGAGCGCAGTTGCTCAAATGAAGTTCAAAAGAACTCTTAATGTAAGAACTTTCCTGATGGGGGGAGACTGTGATTAACCTAGAGTCTGAATTATGCTTGTCTAACTTAATTTCCAGTTTAAGAGAATCACTTTTTTTCCCTTTACTTTGATAACTGCCAACATTTACATATATTACACAGTGCTTCCAACGTTAAAATACTCTGACAATCATACCTTCAACTCTATTTTAGAATGCGAGCAATGCCAGGAAAGAGAATAGCTGTTTGTTGGAAGGTTGTGATGAGAATACTTTAAGACTCACAGTAGGGCTCTGAATTGGCATAAATACCCCACACATCACTTCCATGATGCTTTTCATCCTATAACATGGGGTTACCCACCTAATAAACTGTAATCATCTCCTTCCTCCCTAGACATCATTTGTATCCATATTTACTCAAGCTGGCAAAATGTAGAAAGATGATTCCTTCCAGCTTTTTTTAATTACCAAAATTCAAGTTGCTTTTATATAAAATACCATAGTCTCCCTTGAGATTTCAGGAGAGCTGGAGATCACCATGGCAATAAGAAAATGGTGCCAGCATCATCTTGGCATTGACTCGTTACACATCTCAGGAGACTTTTGCACGGGAGAAAACTGAACTGGTGTAAAAAGCAGGCGCTCTCCCTTCAATCCTTTATTTTGGGGAAAAAAATGACAAATTTCATGTTACAGAAGGTAAATAGGAAAATGTTGTAACCATATGCCTTCCTCTAATATACACAATTAAAATGCAATATCAATCTGCTCTCCTGGTATGTAAAGTAAAAATGGAAAGTTAACAGACAGTAGCCTACATACGATGTCCATGTGCCAGTTTTACTTCACTCCTTCATGCTTGACGGATCTCTCATGAAGCAATCTCTGACTGCAAGAGGGGTTAACGCACCGCAACTCATGGCATGTGGGTGTAATCTCGTTGCCTCCTGTCATTCATAGGTTTGTTCATTCATTCTTTCAGTCAACATTTCCTGCCTATTTATAATATGCTGGGCACTGGAGAACCTAGGGGTGATGAGCACAGAGTAGCATGTAGTAGTGTTATATGAGCACATAGCAGAGTGGGAGCAGTGTGTGTGTGTGTGTGTGTGTGTGTGTGTGTGCATGTGTGTGTGTGTGTGTAACTATGAAAAAATGTGGTAAGGTGGGAGAGATCTATACAGAGTATTACAGAAATACTGAAATATAGCACGATGTATAATCGAGAAAGTAATATATTGCATTATAAACATAAAAGTAAAGATAATAAAATATTATCTTAAATATAATAACATGAGTGCACATACACTAGTAATTATTTCTCTCACCTGCTTCCCTTCCCCTATCATGTCCAATGCCTATTTTATCTGTTCTGTTTATCAAGTGAACCATTCCTAGACCGTTCCAAGGGATATTTCAAATGTGCATTTTGTGCCCCAGTGACAACTGCCCCAGGCTCTCTACTTCAGACAGAAGAAACCTTCACAAGTTTGAGAGGATGGGGGCTGAAAACTAGAGAACTAACTCTACAACATTCTCCCTTTAAAAGGTGGAGTTGAAAAAGCAAGGCTTTGAATTGGCCTCTTCATATATTTGGGGGAGCCTTAGTTCTGGAGCTGTTTTGTGTCCTCTGAAGGTAAAATGATTATTGGAGAACACGTTGATCTCTTTCCTTGAAATCCAACACAGAAGTCCTGATGGAAGAAGAGAGATTTCTCAGTGCCTCTGAGTATTTTTTTCTCCTACCATTTGCACAGAAAACTCACCAGTGGAACAAAATCAACAGGAATGAGATCTAGAGATTCTTGGAACTAAAGGCCTCTAGGGGTGTGCTCAGTGGAGACAGTCCAGTAGAAGGGGGCAAACAGGAGTAAAGCAGAATTAAAGCCAAGCTTCCTCCAAGCTATGAGACCCTGTAGAAACTACCTAGCTTTTCCTTTTCTCAGTTTTCTCATCTGGAAAATGGGGATGCTACTTAATTTTGTCCTTTAGGTCTACTTCAAATAATGATAGTCAACAGTTAGGCACATAATTAGCATTAAATTAGTGCTGCTATTTCCTGATCACCCCGGTAGTTGTTGAGCCACCTGGCGTACAACTTACCATCATACTAGAAAACAACAGAGGTCACTGGACAAAGCAGAATTCAAAGGGAATTCAAGGGGGAGAATTTATATCAAAAAGGGAAATTTGAGTAAGGGTAGGGCAGTTGCACCTTCTGTTAACTTCTAGGTAGCTGTGAGCATTTACACACTGAAATTACACTTAAACCAAACAGTCATTCTGTCTTTCCAATAATCCCCATGCTTAGTGACTGTGATGGAGTTTTCCCTGCTTTATTTTTTGGAGGGAGGGAGATGAACAGAGAAATGGTGGAGAAGGGTTTATACAATGCTGTTCTTGCTGAGGATTTAACAAGGATCTATTTGTACATTATAAACATTAAGTGCAAACACTCCAACCAGTCCTAGAGCTGAAGTTCAATGTCAAAACCAGCCATTAGTTTATATGTTATGTTTCGATATAAGAGGCTTCCTTCCTCAGACACAAATAAGTCTGAAATTGCTAAAGGAATATTAAACAACCAAAGAAATCCAAACGGTTATCTGTTTATTCTCCTAATGAGAACAGCAATACAAGAAATATTTCACAATTGCTTGAGGGCTAGTATTTTTTGAGAAACTAATTGTTTTGAAAATTAACCTTTTGCTTCAGAATGGGCCTATCTACTATGGATGTTGCTGATGCTAGATTTCATGTTATAAATCTTGGTCAGGGGCAAAAATCAGAGTCAGTTCTTATCAACTTCCTCGTCCTTTTTTTACTGTGTAAATTACTTTCATTCTCAGGGACTCAGTTTCCCCATATTTCAAAAGTCAACTTTGGGCTACATGTTTCTTGGTGCTTTAGAATTTCTGTGATTCTAAGTGATTGAGAAACCGTTTTACTGCTTAAAATCTTTTGATTCATTTTCACTAATTTTTATTTTGATCACTTATTCCCCTAGTACCTTGTCTTGTCTTTCCTTTCTTAGAAAGTGAGGCGCTATCTTGAAAGACAGTAGCTGCCTATGTAAAGGAAGATTTATCTGATAATAAGGTGAGACAATTATCTTAAATCCTTGAAACTGATGTTCTCCAAATGAAGGACTCAGAAGAACTTGATTTTGCACTGATCAGTCCTGGCAGTTTCAAATGAGTAATTTCAGTTTCGGGACCATTCCGAGGTTTGGAATCATTCTATTTTCATTTGAGCTGGGGTCAGAACAAACATAATGCATTTGAAACTGCCAGAGTCAATCAGTCTTTCACTTCCTAATCTGTATTTGTAAGTAAAATTGCAATGACTTTGGTGTATCAAGAAGAGTATGACGTTGGTGAACTGTTCAGATTCTCTTTTCAGCCATCTATCAATATACGATTGAAGGGAGACGATCACTGCTTGATGTTATCTCTTTTCATATGAAAGAATACTGAAGTATTCCCTCTCCCTGAGTCTTTGACTCTACAACAAGAACTGAAGCATGCCACAAAACTGCAGTTACNCACAGCGCAATAATGAAAGTGTAAAACAAAATCTTGATCTTAAAATACTCATTTTTTGAAGAGGGTTAAAAAATAGATTTGGGTGAAAATATGGATGATTTTTATTGTGCTTATTTTTTTTCCTGAATTTCTTGTATGGATCATTCAACTTTTATAGTTAGAAAATACATATTTAAATAAATGTTCTGACTTCTATTGCTATCACAAACTTATTGGAAAGTGTGTAGCCAAGAAAGCATAGGATGAAATATGGTATAAAATGTGGTATTCAATATTGCTGTGTCTTCCTCACAAAAATTCACATTTATTTTTGAATTTCGATAGTAGAGTTTTTTAGAACCAAATTATGTAGGCTTAACAAAGAGTCAAATTTCATTACTGATTTGCTGATATTTAACAAATGTTAAATAATGTGTATATTATGCATTAAGGGAACACTGAAAGAGACATTGAATAGTTTTTGGCTTTATGAAGATAGGAAAGATGATACACCATTCTCTCATCGAGAGAAACATTTGTGTCATCTGATTTTTATGTTTCTTGGCAAATCGGCAGATCTGAAGGAAAGTTTCAAGAACAAAGAGATGAGATGAATTAAATGGGACTCAAACATAAATGCAAAACAGCAGTCCACACTCCAATTACTGAATAACCAGGATCTTCTATACTGTTCTTTACAAAACTGTAATAACTCTATGTAGGCTTTACATGCCTCTTACAGGGGTTCATAATTTTCAGCAAATGGTCTCAAGGTGCATTGCCTTTTAAAAAGACTATTACATCAGTAGGTACCTGTATTAGATTTTATTTTATTTTTGCTTGTTTGAGCTTCCCAAGTGACTGTGGGAACAAAAGTGGTTTGAAAAGATAATCTGTAACTAAAGATCAAAAGGAAATAATATATTTTCAATGCTTATTCATATCAATTCATTGGAATGAAAACTAACTATACCTGTGGCTATACAATTACCTTCTAAAATAAATTTCACTCAACACACTCCACTGATGAAAAGAAATAATATCATAGTCTGTCTGGAAATATGAGAAATGATATCTCAAATTAAGGAACAACTCAATGCATGAATATTCACAAAAACACGCAAGACACTCTGTATCAAGCCACCACATCTAAACATCACCACCTTAGGCTAGTAGCTATAACCAGGTGGGTAACCGCAATATTTAGAACATGAAGAAGAACTCTGCCTCCAAACACCAGTTTTCTACTGCATTAACCAGCAGACACTGTCATGTTGCAATTATGTTGCACACTCATTCCATTTATGATGAAACATATGGAAACTTAATTCTCTGAGAAGGTGAACAATAAGCCCTGGGAATATCACTCACTTTCAACAGATTGAAATGGTTTGATCACCTCCTGCCATTCCCTGCCTTTTTCTGAGCTCAGATGCCTCTTAGGATCTCAGCATGCGATTCTCATTAATGGCAGCAGAGGGGGGTGCTGGAGCTCTAGGTGACCATGCTTCTGAATTAAACTAGACCTTTGCAAACCACTAGGCTCTCAGGCTAAAGGGGAAAAAAGTGGAATCCCCCAGTCCCAGTAATGCTTTCTGACATATAAAAAGGCAAAATAGTTACACCTTTCACTGCATCACTGTGGGAAACTAATTTGTTTTGACATCCCGAGAAGTAATCTGATGTTCGTATTTATTCTGAAAAAAGCTGTATTAGCTAAAAACAAATTTCATGAATAAAACCAGGGGTACGTAATCAGGCATGTATGTCTACTGAGCATGGCTGATATAGAGGGAATTTACCATTGCTTGGAAACTTCTCTTTAAAGGAATCTAATTCCTATCACTTTGAAATCTTTCCCAATTCCCCTCTCTAGCACTGTTAGGACCCAGGACACAGCTGTCTCTGCCAACACATGGAAACATTATACCCAGAACACTAGCGGGCATTGATCCGACCCGCTTGTCTCATGCTTCTCCTTCCAAAAGGCCTTATAAATGATCTTGATTGAAGAGCTATTTCAATACTATTCTTGGCACAATGACAGTCACTGAAAACATTTCTAAGCTGCAGCCTGCTTCACACAAGCTGACACACCACCTTATTTATATTTGGTTTATGAGAATCTAATAGCTAAAATTCTATTTGAACTGATGAATCACCCAAAACTCCCTTCTCCAAACTCTTCTGGTAAGGAAAGCCATATAGAAAGATATTGGGCTTTAAAGATAACAGTAAGAAGGGGGTGGGGGGGACAGGGTGGGGAATGGAATTCCAATGAAACCACAGTGAGTGATAAGGGACTCAGAGTTACAAGTATTAAAAGAGATGAATTGCATTAACCCCTGCCCTTCCCCATTATATGCACTGCCCACTGGAAACAACAACAGAATTACTAAAATCCCACACTCTCTAATGGGATGGTAATAGGATTCAGAGGCCATTAGGGTAAAGGCAATCCATATTTTACACAGTAATAAGCTCAGACTGAAGATGCTACACCCCTCCTCAGAGATCAACAATTACCAACTTAACATTAACAAATCCACAAGCATTTTTCAAAATTGCAAAATAAACCCAAGTTAAAAGTCAAAGGTCTATTTTTTGTAACTGCATGCTGTGAAGTAAAATCATCTAACTAAATTGAAATATATATTTTTACTTTAATACTGATTATTGTTTCTCATTCTAGAATATTTTAGAAATGAGGGATGCTGTGACTGTTATGATGTGGTTCTAATTCTTTATAAATGGAATATGATTTCTCATGGCAAGTATATTCCACTTTTCAAAGAATTATCTTGTTTTTCTAAAAATGTTCTGCTTTATTCTAGAGAAAATATAAACTATTTTTTGGCATTAAGAGTTTCTACAAAAGAGGTCTGAGTGAATGCAATAGGACACTCTGGAGAAGACAGGGAGACTGAGGCAGAAACAGGCACCCTGACATTACACTCACAGAAGGATAAAACTGGGATAAGAAGGTATATGTACAAAATTAAAACAGAAGCTACAGTAGCGAACTCAAATCATTTAATATGTATATTGTCAGAGGGACAGTAAATTGACCACCCTTTGAATGTTTATTAGTATAAGTTAAAATAATGATTTTATTATTTGTTTAACAACAGTATTTAATTGTTATCTAAAGAACTTCTAAGATGGCTGTAAGACTGTTTATGCTTTTGTGCGATACAGAAAGACGATGAATCTTTAGGAAGATATTTTGATGGCTGAGTTTCTTAAATTTTCACCAGAGATGAATAAAAGGATTTAGTATTAATCTCCACATGTCCCTCTTTTTAACTTCCCTGACACAATACTCAAAAAGAAAATCCCTTAAAATACATAGCAAATATTACCAAACTGTAGAATAATAGCCAGCCCTCTCATCAGCTCCCATGCTATATCACATGTGCTTTAGTTCTTTCTAAAACGTTCATTATTCTTTCTGAATAACATAGCTCCAAAGCTGCTTTAATCATATAAATATATGGAGAAAATCTCATTTTATACTTCTTATAAAATATACACTACCTCCTTTGGACAACAATAAAAATAAATGACAGTGAGCGCGGGGCTAGATGAGAAAGGCAGAAGGTAACTAAAATAATAATAAGAAGATACCATATCTGAAAGCACTTCCTACCATATTCCTCACACATCTCACCAAACTCATTATACATTTTCAAATTAAAATAATACTTCAAGTATAACTGAGTTAAGGTCATTAAAGTTTAAAGTTATCCATTCTTAACCATTTCTCAGGGTACTATAAGAGTAATTTTCTACTTTAGGGTATGGTTTACCCATACCTGAAGAAAACCAACTAAATATCAAGTAGACATGAATTGGGTGTGCTGACATTAGAAACTACTTGGTCATTTAAATTGTTCATCTATGGAACATAATAGAGTGGGAATCTGGGAAATCTCCTATTTGAGATGCAAACATAAGTCTTGGGGTGTTAAAGGAAGAATGGCAGCAATTAGGGGCTTTCATTCAAGTAACTAGAGGTAGCTCCATCTTACCAAATCAGAGAATTCAAAGACTTTATCAAAACATTTAATTTAAGATGATGAAGAGGAAAGGACAGTATGGAAGGATGATGTGGTGGAAGAAGATCCTCACATAAAGTGAGGTTCCTAGACCCAAGTACAAAGAAATCAATACTTATTTACCCTGCATCATTGCTTCCGACCTTCCATTCCTAGCAAAGTGTCTCATACTGAGCAACCACCCATCTTCATTGTGACATTGCTCAGAGTCCACGATCTACTTCCAATAACTAAGGTTCCATATCCTAAACCAATCACTAGAGTAGTCAGACGGAGTCACTGCTTTTAGGGTGTCTGGTCTACTGTCTCTGATCAGAGACTAGTGTGAAAACCACACTCTAAAGTGTACATCCCCTTCCAACTAAAAGGATGGTTCTGTTCTGATATTTAGGGACCTGGATTATTTCAAGGTAGATAAGAAGCAGCAGAAGAAAGGTAACACTTGGGACCACTTTGAACCTATCCTTGAGTTCAAACAAGGATGCCAGTCCTTCCCAGTTTCTTGAAGATGTGAAACCTACTTTTTAATTTATCAATGCCTTGTTATTATTTATTTAAAGTCATTCAAAAGATACTAATTAAATAAACTTTATGCTGTCAAATATTTTACTAGGCTTCATGATACGTGGACAAGTTAGATCACATGGTTCCTGACTTAGCTGAGCTTAATAGATTATGTGGGTGTGGACAAGTAGACAAGTAGTTCTATAAATGATAAACAGTGTTCAGTTCAGTTCAGTCGCTCAGTCTTGTCCGACTATTTGCGACCCCATGAATCGCAGCATGCCAGGCCTCCCTGTCTATCACCAACTTCCGGAGTCCACCCAAACTCATGTGCATTGAGTCGGTGATGCCATCCAGCCATCCCACCCTCTGTTGTCCCCTTCTCCTCCTGCCCCCAATCCCTCCCAGCATCAGGGTCTTTTCCAATGAGTCAACTCTTTGCATGAGGTGGCCAAAGTATTGGAGTTTCAGTGTTACAATAAGGTAAATCCATTGTTATAGGGTTACAGAGCAGGAGCTCTGAATTTAGGCTTATGGAGGGACAGTCCAGGGAAACTTCTGGGAGGATTCAACACTTAACCTGAAACCTAAAGGATGCATAGAAGTCAGCCAGGGCAAGCTGGTGTGTCAGAGATGAGCACTTGAAAAGGCACAATTATGAAAGCTGGAAGGACTGAAGGGAATTCTATAGAGATGGAACGGAGGATGCAGGAGCTCAAGAGCACAGATATGAGGCCACAGAGGCAAGGGAGAGGACGTCTTGGAGGTATCTAATTACTGGGTTGGCCAAAATGTTCATCCGGGTTATTCTGTAAGATGTTGTGGAAAAACTCAAACACACTTTTTGGCCAAGCCAAAACATTACAAATTCCTTGAGGATAGGAAATATACTGTATCTTCCTCATTTAATAATTTGGCAGCAAAGTAAGGACTAGATGACCCACTGGAAGTATTCTAAAAATATTTATCAATATCTATTGGAGATTTCTTTGTGATGACTGAAATCCCTCTAAGCCTAAATTTCTATTAACTACTTCATGTGACCCTTCTGTAGAAATGCTTATAGATTTTTGTCTTGTTTTATTTAGGCAGCATAGGTTAGGTTTGAATGTGTGTGTGTATGTGTTTAAATTTGGAATGACTCTTTAATGTCCCCCATTTATCTCCTATTGTCTTATATCTGAATAGTCTCCTCTAGGCATTTGTGTTTGTAACCCTTGGATTAGGGTTTATCACGGAAGACACTGAGCTAAGAATGCAATCTGCTGTGGTGTAAATGGACACATATAGCTTGGACCCAGGTATGAGTGATCTTGTGTGCAAGTCATATTAAGTTCTAAGCCACGGCAAGTAACCTCAAATTAAATGATAATTATTCCATCTCAAATCCAGATGAAACATGAAGCTCTGACACACTGTTTTCTTTTGCATGGGTGAGTGTAGGAGACACCAGCAATCCCGTTGTTAAGTAGGTCAGAGTTATCTGCCATCATTTTCTATACTTTCTTGAATATGACTTTTCTAGAGAAAGACTTGATCAACGTCCTCAACTGTACACTAATTTACTGCACTGTCAACAATTTTAGTTTTATATATATATAAAATAAATTACAATTTTCTAAGATACTTTCCATCATCAGGGACATTTAGTTCCTTAGAACACACAGAACTGAAACATATAAATTATCAAATTATTCATTTCTAAGAGTGGAAGAGACTGAATTAGCAGCTAAAACAGAAACACTGTTTTGGATATAATAGTCAAATGTTTAAAAACAATTTACTATTTTGTTCTGTTAAACAAACTAAAATTTAAAATGTCTTCAAAAATATTTTAGAGAAATAGTCTTATAATAAACCATTATAAAGTAATTACAGCATGGTTTTCCTGTCAAGGTTCTTGCCACGTAAACGTTCATGTATCTGAAATTTGCTTAAAGTAAATAGATTAGTTTCATTTCAGGAACAAGAATGACATGACTTTTTTGTTAACACTGATTAATGATTTTAGTTCCTAATGGCATTAGTCGACTATCATTATTTTATCATTTGAAAAATGATCTTCAGAATCTCTAGGGCTCATCTACATGTGAGTGTTTGCCCGTTTCTTATATTCTACTGACCTCTAGAGACTATGTGTGTGTCTATAAATCACATACAATATGTGGCTATAAACACATGAAATATACATCATAAATATCAATAGACTGAGAAGAAAAGAATTCTAACTTGGGAAGCCCATTTCATTTTAGAAAAATATGCACACATTGTTTACATATATTTTCAAATAAGCTCTTAGGCCACATTAAATACTAAGCATGTTGATGACACTTTCCTTGTGTTCTCACTCATACAGAACTCACAGAAAAGTGAATATCATACAAACAGACCCTATGTTTGATTTGTGACTTGCCAGCAGTAAGAAGAAACAGAGAATTTAGTCTCACTGGCCTGGCTTTTCCATAACGCCAGATTTAGTTTTTGTTGAGATCAGACTGCTTCACGTGAGGATCTTCTTCCCCACAAATCATGGATGCTGTTTCTTGCCAGACCTCTTCCTGAGCAGGCAAGTATGTTAACTTTAGAGCTGAGGGCTCTGATAGCTTGGTAATCCTTGAATTTTTTTCTCTCAGTGTTTCCAAATATGAAATATATCCATGAGTGAAACATTCAACATTAAAATAATTGCTAATTAAGTACTAGATCAGAATTCCTAAAGAGTTATGTGTGGTTCATCTGGTAACTAGTACATTGCATGTCAGATTATGGAAAATTAATCATGTCAGCTAGCAAGAAACATGGTATTTTGCCAGGAACATAACCACCTTACCTGTTACTAGGAATATGACAATTCTCTCTCTTTCTTTCTACCTCTGACTATAGACACAGGTACAAATATCAATATAGATACAGGTGCACAGCTGGAATGCACACACATATGAATGTCAAGAGGCATTTCCTACGTATATATAATTTATGACTAGATTTGACAATGATTTTTCTAATAGTTACCAAGGTTTTCCATTTTCAGTTTTGCCTGCTATATTACTGCTTAAATTTTCATTTTACAATATGGATTGAAAACTAATGGTTACTATACTACATCATCAACTATACTTCAATATTCTAAAACTTCAAGTGTATTTCTTTCTAATAAACTCAGTTTTTATCTACTGACAAGAAAATATTTTTAGTATCAAGAATAACATTTTTGCCCTTTATATTTGGATCAACTATACTACAAATTATATATTTTGTTAGCTACATTACATTACCTGTTAAATTTAGAAACTGAAACATCTTGTGAGTTTTGGTTAGGCACCTCAAGTGAAACCAATTGTTTATAGACATATTTGTCAGATCAGGATAGTGTAAGAGAAGAGTGAATTATTTGATAAGACGATACGATATGGCAGATGTGACTGCAAGATTTTGAAAATGTTCAAACCACAACTCAGGTATAAGAAAAGGAGAGGAAATCAGATTTGATTCTGTGAAAATATCCACTAGATGGAATCCTACATTCTGCAAAGCTGGAAGGTGGCTGGTAAGGTCCATGCCTACTCTGCGATCACAGTCTCTCGGAAAAGCCAGCCACCCTTTCAGTTCTTTACATTTCAATGTAATTCCAGGATATAAGAGTTTGTCAAGATTTTAAAGTTGTTTGGGACTTTGAGGACCTCTAGAGGGTCAAATCCTAAATGTAAATAATTTATCAAGGACTGACTGGCAGTCACGGATGATGAACATGAGATAGGACTGGGGTTGGAGATTAACTTAGGTTTGGGCACCAATAATTCACTTTTGTACTTAATGCTAGAGAAATATGCTTATCAGAATCCCAATAACTTATACAAGGTATACTTGCTTGATCTGAGTGGCTTTTTAAAATTCCATCCAGGCATGCTATCCAACCAGTTAATTCAAAATAATAGTTGGTTGAGTGGTAGGGCAGGGGAATGATATAAACCAAAACAATGAAACCAAGTCTTTGGAATCATTCAGACGACTGGATTTACTGTTTGCCTCTTAAACATGTGGGTAAAATACTAGCATTTTGATAGCTATAATAAACCACCATTTGTAAACAAAAAGAGGGGTACCCCCAGAAGGAAATATAGTCAATTTTAATGAACAGTTTAAAAACCTACCACTTAGATTTTTTTACATAATTCACTCTTCTGAAGGAAAATTCCCAGGTTTGGGTTTTCCTGTTCAAGCGTGCCTTTCCCTACCATTAGTAGATGATTAGATTAGATGATTAGAGAAATGATTCATGTCAGGTAGTGACAGAAAAGACAAGGGAGTCAGGAAGAAATCGGAATAATCCCTATGCTGGAAATTCAAACTCCGGATAATCAAGACTGCTCTGCATCTTCCATAATGATTCTGTCCAGTTAAGAGAAATTTGTAATCTACTCAGTTTCAAGACTAGAAAGTCACATTTCGCAAAAACTTGTATTTCAGCCTCCAATAGCTTAAAAAGTTCTCCTAGCTAGATTGTCTCCAATTACAGAAATCCTTCCCAAGTACAAGGCTAGAGAAGTATATTAAACCTGTAGGGTACCATGTAGCTGGCTGTTTTACAGAGCTTTACAGCACACTCAATCTCTATGCATGAAGTAATACGACTGAAGCAATTCACCACAATCTGATAGCACTGTTTGTTCAGCTCACAAATGTTGTCTTACATATGGGGGTAAATTGTCTTTGAATAGAAAGTTCAGGATCGAAAGTAAAGGGAGGTATAAATATATTAACTAAGAATTCCTCCCCTCTATCTCAGTGCATACACAAAGATTTCACGGGTAAACAAACACAGGACTGCTATGGATTCGATAGATTTCTGGTCTACCCAGCAATAACAGAGTTACTGCAATGACCACAGATGTATGAGTCGGGAAAAAGGTCTGGCCACAGTCAACTGACAGAAGATCTGACGGCAGCAGTGAAGAGGCAGCTCCAGTGCAAGGCTCAACTTTGGCACTCCGTCAGGAAGTGGTCGGTGACTAGCAAACAACAGATAATCATCGAATTGTAAATTCCATTGTATTAATACACATCCCTGCAAAGAACAGAAGGATGGGTACGTTACGGCTTGGTGAGTGCTAATTTTTCCCGGTTTTTAGTACTCTCGGCAAACACACAGAAGCAAAACAGTCAAATGAGACAGATTGAAAGAAACAGAAAAAAAAAAAAATCCACCTACATTCAAGGTACGAAACAATAATTTCTAAGCCTTTAGGATCTATTTTTTTCCCTTGCATTGTAATGCAGTCAAGTGTCTGAGTGATGCCTTTTGTGTTTGATAATGTCAAGTTTGAATGTCATGGGCAGCCCCCATCTCTGATGGTATTAAAATGGTGGGAAGATGAAAAGCTTCGAAAAGTAAATGGAACAAATTAGATTAAAGTGGTTGGGGGACAAGGCAGAACACTCATCTACAGCTTGGTGCTGAGGTGGCACTGGTCACCCTGTCTATGGGCACAGGCTAGTTAAATCAGTTTCTAAGAAAAAGGGTGGCGGTCTCCTTAGTGATGCCAATAATTATTTTCACTGCTTCTCTTTATGAAGTCTATTGGATGCAAGAAAATATCTTATATGTTAACACAAAACTTCCATTAAATGGTTAGAGGAGTCTCCATAGCTGAACTGCAGTCAAATATTCTAGATATCTCCCAGTTCAAGGTAAGTGAGTCAAGGTTTACAGAAAATAAGTGACACATAGGCAATTCAGAGAGGCAATTGATTTTAACAAAGACAGTATATATCTTTTCAGAGAAATTAAACCTTAAAGATCATAAAAACCCATTCAAGTCAATGTCAGGAAACCGGAGATGAGCCCAACACTAATAATACAGAGAGAACACCACACCCTCTAAACTCCAGGTCTCATCTCTGATGAATGGTGAAGGTTTTTCTTATGAAAACAAAAGCATATACACAGAATCTCTTCCTAATGAGGCCATGACATCTACAGTACATACAAGAGATTGCAATAATTACAACAGGAAGGCTCTCTCCCAGTCCCTCCCCCCCCTTGACAGTTTCTCAACCTTACCACTCATGCCTAGGCTAATGCAATAGACGACTCACTGGCTTCCCTTCTCAAGACTAAGGATTCTCGCTGTTTCTTCTACAATATCCCTAGAAACTAAAACAAGATTCTACTACTAATGACAGGGGCTCAGGACCACAATTTAATGGGAGGGCAAAGGGACCCTAAACAGGCATTTTAGCATCACTAACTCTGAGCAAGCGGCATACTGCACTTCTCCCCGATTCCCACACTAAGAAAACTCCTCTAGAAGCTGCCAGGTCACATCTTTCCAGTGACTGTTGAGTGTCTGCTATTTGAGGCTCTCAGTCCTACTGGCATTGGTCATTCATTTTGGTGTTATTGCCCACAGACTCCCTCTGAGTTTGCTCATTTGGATTATTCTGTGTTTTCACCTTTCATTTTCTGATTCAAAGGTGATCATCCTCAGGTTTCCCTCAACTTGCAATGACCTTTCCTTCTTTGCTCTCCTAAAAAAAGTCAGGACTAATCAGCACATTTTTTACCCACTAGATAATTCTCCAGATCTGGTCGGCACTTCTGTTTTCCTAAGGTTCTCACCAAAAGGACGGATATTTTTTGCTATCAGGACAGATCTTTTGGGGCACATCTAACAGGGTGATTTGAATAGAGTCAGTGCTTGAGAGCTATAATGAAAAACAGAAAACACCAAAAGAAAGGAATCAAATCAGCCAGAGAAAGAAACCAAATACTTCAACCAAATTGTAAAGCTTTTCTTATTTAAAGACGGAGAGAAAAAAAATAATCAGTATGGGTCAAACACAAAATATGTATTTGAATCAAAGCAAAAAAAAAGTTGAAACAACCTTACCCCAGTGGACTTATACTGCTAATTACAAAATAGGAGTAGATGATACTCATGCCTTCTACATATAAGCTTTTTCCTCCCAGTAAAGAGAATTGAATGGGTGTTAAATCAAAACATCCTATGGAGCATTTCACACCTCAGGAATGAAAACTGACAAAGAAGGACTTCAGTGCATAAGAAAAATGCACCAGAAAAGAGCTTGGACTGTTTAAGGTAAGAAACACTGAAAGCTCTATCACAAAGGGTTTACACTTGTCTTAGCTGAATGTGCTTTTGTAAGAGCCAAGGCCTTCTTTGCATTGGAAAAATTACATACCCTTCTCTTTCACAACTGAAATTGGTGAATTGATCATTTCAAAAAATAAATACTCCCATAGATAGAGGTCACTGGTTGCCTGAAATTGCATCAGTTTGTGTCTGGGTACTAGAGTCCTGGGCTCCCCTGGGATGTCTTTGTCATTTTATCAGAGTGATTATCAGCGGAGAGTTCCAGCATGGGTCCCCTCAGCTTCTAGCCCTGATACTTGCTCTCTGCAGCCCCAGTTTGTCCATCAAGCCTTGCGGCTTTTGCTTTGGTAACCTGGCACTTATAGCCAATGTTAATTATATTTCCTAGTCAGAGAAAAATCCTATTGGGCTAATTTTTCAAAATCAGATAATAAAAGAACTTCCATGACAAACCATGTAGGTTTCCGATTATTTTTTAACGGAGAGATCTATTAAGCACTTAATATTCAGTGGGAAAACAGTCTCAGAGCAATGAAATTCTATTACTTTAGAGGTTGCATGCTTTTAATTTCTTAATATTTCATTACATGTTGGCAACTGGTGCATATTTTTATAATGCGTTTGATCATTACTCTTCTCAGGGTATTCTATTTCAGTTCCTCCTCTGACATCATATTTGCATGTTAAAGGGTTTTAGCATTCAGGGATGAAATGTTCTGAATAGTAATGTGCAGTTAACTTGATTTTTTAAAAACGGAAAACAGCAAACAGATATTATATATAGGGTCTAAGGAGAACAATCTCATAATTTAAAAATCTAGCTCACATTTTAATAGCTTTCTATAGAACATCATAAAAGGTAATGATTCAATATAATTCATTAATTAGCAAATTATGCAAAATGCTATCAGCAGAGTTTGGGGAGAAGGCTCTTGCTCGTTGGCTTTTCTAAGTCTACTGCATTTCTTTATTTTCCTGCAAAAAAATGATCTTTTCTTTGCTCTCCAGCAACATCTACTGGAAAAGTCAGAAAAATGCTATTTATATTAATCAGATAGTTTGAGTAAGGATAGTTTGGCTTACCATCTGCTTAAAAAGTGCATGCTGAACTACCATCCAGTTTACAACGGATTTATTTCTGCCTACTTTAGTTCCATTTGGTTCTCTGGATGAAGGACAGTGGTTCAGTGATACAGACAGCCACGCTACAACTTCAAATTTATTATCTCCTCGCCACAAAGTAGTCATTTTCATAAATAAAATTAAAACGCATATATGATGCAGACAACACATTTCTCCTGGCCCATCTTCTCAACACTTGTCAGCTATTTAAGAAATAATCGTTACTATCAACAGCGGCATGAAACACTCCATGGTTAGCTACAGCGAGAAGCAAAGAAAAGGCTTGATCAGAGAAAGCGATGTAGACACACGGACTGAATTTGAGAAGAACTATTTTGAGATTCTGCAAAGTTTCTTAAGTTGAAAAGAAGAAATGACATACTATGTGATTTTAAAAACTCACTATGCTACCACTGGCATGATTGTATCAAACACCCTACAGCCGTTTCTCTCCCCCTTGTCCACATCTTACCCCGCTCTTTTAACCATGATGAAGAAATTAAGTCTCCCCACACCTGTATGAGGGGCTTTCCAGAGAATATCTGTTGATGATTAGCTCTAGATGATAAAGTGTGATGAGACCTATAACTGATTCGATCTCCATGCCCCAACATTTAGTAGCTCCTGGTGTCCCCTTAAAACTGGCTTCATGGGCTGCACCCACAAGATGGTCTGTGGGTGCAGATGGTCTGGCAAACACGAGGCACGCCAGAGTAAGGAATTGAGGGGCAAGTTGTTTGGAAACTTGGTAAGAAAATAATCTTATCACCAAATAAATATATAAGATATCTTTTCATGCATGGTTGCTGAACTCAACTATGCTACAGTCTAGCAGTTCTTTCTGGGACCAAACCTTGCGGAGGCATTAAAGTCACCTTTCTGTATCTCATTCTGGAGAAGTATTATTTAATAGAATTTTGTACTTTTAATATTCAGATTTTCCCAACCCTCCCCAAAATCATCTGAAAATGAATTCAAACATTTTAGGGAACATCCTAGGTAAAAACCTGGATATCATTTGGCTGTTGTTATCCTTAAAACTCTGCTAGTTAGATTTTTTTTTTTTTTTTGCATTCTCAAATCTCAATTCATTCACGCCAGCAATAAATTTTAGCAGCAGAGGCAATGAGCATAAAATCAACGGAGACTGAGGTTCAAAACAAACGATCGCAACTTTAAAACAACAGCAGCAGCAACAAAAATCAGGCACTAGGAGACTACAGTGTATTGCATTTGGTGTTTGTTCAATGTTAAAATAGATGTGAGCCTTTTAAGCTTTATCCCAAAGCTCTTTAAAGGAGAAATGCCAGCAAATATAATCCACAACTCTCATTCACACGCACAAAAGGGACAGATTGCTAAAAGCCACCTACAGTGGAAGTCTGCATGTATTCTATATTTAAGGTCCTAATGCAAAGTTCTGACTTGAGGCTGATAATTACCCTCTTCATTATTGAGCCGCTTAAAATCCAGGAAGACTGATCAAACAGCACCTCCAGAGTTAACTCCCACTCCAAACTGTCATAATTCGGTTATTCCTAATTATGCACTGGACCCTCTCCTAACACACACCCTAACCTGGTGTTTTAACTTCATATTTCATTTGGGACAACACTTAATCTCCATTTATGAAACATCAACCTGACACGGGTTAAGGACACAGAAACGGCGCTTCACCCAGAAGATTCAAGCCAAACACAGCTCAGCAGCTCGACTTAAATAAACTCTACCCTTGCTCAAACCTCCGGTGAAAAATTATTATAACGCAGCAGAAGTTCAGTTAGAAGAAAAATTTCAAATCCCAGCTGTCTCCCAGGGTTTAAGTCCCAGAGTTCAAAAACAAGATCAATTGAATTATTATTATTTTCCCCGTTAGCTATTTAGAATTTCACGTAAATGCAAAGTGCTATTCTGATCAAAATCATCTTTCTCATCTCTCCCCTGAAATAAAACGGAGGAGAAATCATTCAGCTTAAATGCATTTACTATACAAATCTATTTTCAATTGAATTTGCTGCATGCTCTAATTCATCAAAATTAATACAGGTACTTTCTATGTTAAACAAAAGGAAGCCGACTGAAAAATCGGCTTCTGCTGCGGATGCCTTTCTCAATTACAAAACGGTGAAAACAGAGATTTAACTAAGCCACTCGGTCAAACCCTCCGATGGGCGCTCTTACCTGTCTCAGTTGAAGGCTTCCTTCCCTTGTTAGCAGCGTGCAGCATCTCCACTAGCTCGCCCCAATCCTCACCACCGGTCTCAAATTACACCGCTAAATCCCCCCCCCCGCCTTTCCCCCCCTTTCTTTCTTTCCTTTTTTTTTTTTTTTTTTCTTTTCTTTTCCCCAGCAAGAAAATGCTTATTGAAAGTGATTAGTTTTTGTTGTCCCTTTTAAGTCCCTCCTGCGGGAAGGAACAGGGGAGCAATGTGACGCCACCTTTTAATCTTTTGTAAGAGTGAAAAGGCAGAAAAGGAACGCTCGATCAAACTGAGCTGCACACATGACTAAAACTCGCAGGAGAGGCTGCCGCTGCCTGGCGAAAGCACCGCTAGCTTGAGTGTAAGAACAGAGAAGAGGGAAGAGTCAATGGAATGTGACAACGTATGTGCATCAAAGGCAGAGGAGAGAGAGAACAATGAGCGAGGGAAAGACAGCAGGGAGAGAGGGAGAGGGAGATGGAGAGAGAGAGGGAAGGGAGAACACGGGGGAAAAGATAGAGCGGGTTTCAGGCAAAGGGTTCTGAGAATAAAGCCACAGTGCAGTGTCTGGCAGCTTCTGTTTTTATCTCAGCAAGCATGATACACTGCCTCTCTCATTTAGAAACACATTCGTGTATCTTCCAGGTTTGAAAACTGAGATAATCGCCATGTGTCTCTGGTTTTGTCTGATTGGCATTTAACTGTGCGGTGTACCTGTGATTTTTTTAAGGATGCGTTTATGTGCAATTTATTTCACATATTTATTTATGTAGGCAAAAATGAAAGCTGCTAATTTCTACGGCAATTTGCGGCGTAGTTTTACTGGCAGATGGAACTCTACTTATCATAACTGCTGACAAACTGCCACGGGTAAACAAAAGAAGAAACAAATGCTTCGTCTTGATAATTGTCTTTAAAAGGAAGAGCCCACACCACAATATGAGCACTTGCAGAAACCTAGGTTTCCTGGTTAAAGTTGGAAAGGTGGTTTCTCTCCATTTGTTTTATTAAGAAAGGCAAAATAAAAGGCAGGGCAAGATGTTTGAAAGAAAGGTGTTGGAGAAGAGCTATTAGCAAAGCGAAAACCTTAATTCTCTCTGGTTTCCCTCCAAATGTGACAACAGGCTTGCTTTCTTGAGTCCTGGAACAGAGTTTTTGAGTCACTATTTCTACAGACTTTTATTGCATCCTTCTGCCTTCCTGTACCATTTTAAAAGTAGGTTCCATTTTTAAAACAGTCGAAAAGAAATGATTTCCTAATTCAAATGGTTTCGAATGGTGTTTCACCAGCTTTGTTCCATCTGCACTCATCTCCTGCCACGTGGGGGCTAGGATTACACAGTTAAATTCCCTAAGTGACCTCTTGTATAAGGATGTAAATTGCTTATTCCAAGGTCAAGTATTTGGTATAAGTTAAGTTATTGGTGAAAATAACTGCTTGCTTCCCATGGTAACCTTAGCTAACACAGTAGAAGCCAGCAGGAAGAAGATATGTTTGAGCTTCTGACTGACCGTCTTTTTGAAATGAAGCAATTCTAATGATGGAAAATAAATCTCATGTATCCTACTCATAATAGTTATTATTTGGGAAAAATGAAAAGAGCAAAACAAAGCATTCAATCATTTCACTTTAACTACAGTGTATCCCACTATGTCCCTGAATCCTTGGCGTCTTGTATAAACCACCAGATGCAGACTGAGAACTCATCCAGGACTGAGACCTTCTATCTCGGCCCTGGCCACATTGCTATATCCAAAGAGGGATTGCTTGATCTTATTAAACTTGCAGTGCCATTATTTCCATGGTTTGCCAATAGGAGGATGTGTCTTTAGTTTCGACCCAAATAAAGAAGGAACAAACTCCCTCCCAACCCTCCAGTGTGATCAAGATGCAGCCCTACTGATCATTAAGACGGAGTTGAAAATGGAGAAATCACAGTTCCTGAATAGAAGGCAGCTTGCCAAAGAACGGAGCATGCTCAGATGTAGAAGGGAAAGATGAGGGCCAGTGAGTAGCTAGGGAAATGGTGCCCTGGTAAGTCCAGAATCCTCTACTGGCATTTCAGAGTGTACTGGAAGCAGTCTCCTTTAAATGGCATTATTGATATAGGTTTTATAGTTAAAATTAACTTGATACAAGGGAGTAAGTAGGCTGGGAATTTTCTGCCAATAAAAATAAAGACCCTGTTATAAGACTATAACTATTTTTAAAAAAATAACTATTTCAGTGCAAGAAAAACTGGGGAGTGGCCTGAGTCTTATTGAACAGGATCAGCAAAGCACAGTCAAGGTAAAATAAAAAGAAATCCAGGTGGCAAAAAGAATTTTTTTTTTAAAGCTATAAATGGCTATCAGTGTTGTTGCTTATTTTTACCACTTCTTTAGTGAGGAGGTGGGGACCCTGAGTGGGCAATTTTTGCAGTCTGGTTTATATGACTTAAGATACCATGACTGTGGGGGAACCATCTGACTATACTGAGGTGCCCAAGTTGGCCCAGATCACATTAATATTTCTTGCGAGAAAATGATGTTCACAAGTTCTAACTTCTCTGCAGGACAGCTTTCCCCCATGAGCTTATACAGTGGAGGGAGTGTGTGCACACTAAGTTGCTTCAGTTGTGCCCGACTCTTTGCGACCCCATGGACTGTAGCCCACCAAGACTTCTCTGTCCTTGGGATTCTCCAGGCAAGAATACTGGAGTGGGTTGCCATGCCCTTCTCCAGGAGATCTTCCCAACCCAGGGACTGAAGCTGGGTCTCTTGTGTCTCCTGCATTGGCAGACAGGTTCTTTACCACTAGTGCCACCTGGCAAGCCCATACTGTGGAGTGGATGGTGGTTAAATGTTCAGTTTATGGAATCAGGCTGTGTGGGACTGAATCCCAGCTCCATCATTTGCTTGCTGTGTGATCTCGACCAAATTATTTTGCTTCTCCGTGGCTCTTTCCTCATCTCAAAATGGGTATAATAACATTACCTGCCCCTCGGGTCTATCACTAGGGATAAATAATGTATGTGCTGTTATGAGTTTTGTTCCCAGCATATAGCAAGTGCCCATACGTGTTAATTCCTATTAGAAAATCCACCCAAAATATATATTTTTTAATAGTTAAAATAGACAATATTTTTTCACCTCAGAATAGACAACTCACAAAGACTTATTTCCACTCTGAACTTCCTTGTAAGCTCTAGTTATTTAACCTGCCCTCTGGGTCTTTCCACTTGGGTGATATGCTTAAAACTCAAGATCTACAACCAAACTCATGAATCAAAACCAGCTGTTTCTCCCAATTCCCTCACCTGTGTAAAGTGTATAATTCCTGAAGTCATATGGGGTCCCTTTCTTTTCTCTCTCATCATTTGACTATCAATAGCTATCAAATATCACCCCTCTTATCTTTTAAAGTTATTGTTTCATTTCCAGATTTTTAATACCTTCTCCATCTGGGCACTTCTGCCTGGACGATTGTGATAATCCTCTAATGCAGCACTTGGCGGTGCTTTTCTGTCCTGAAACACATGGACGGGGACAAAACGCAGCATTCGCTTCTCTAGGGACAGTCCTAGGGTCCTGCCAAAGACCCAGCCAGATCGTCGTAACACCACTGCTTTTCCTCTTCTCAAGAAAGCACTCAGAATCTAAGTGAAGGCGAGTGACATTATTCTAGGAATGACCTTGAATCTGCTCTAATGGATGAAGCAGCTAATCTTCGGCAAACCAATACTTTACTATTAGTGCCTTGTTAGTTGTGACACTTCTCCCAACTGTCATGACACTGCTATTGAAACAACCATTTTAAGAGGTTTTCTTCTCTTCTCTAATTCATCCTTGGAAGCCAGAATAACCTTCTTAAAATGCTACTCTGAATGACATCCATCCCCAATAGTTATTGACTGGTCGATTGAAAGTCTGTTTTATTTCATTACTTTATGTGGCAGCTAAAAATTTATCAAAGGTTCTCCCCAAATGACAGTAAAATTGTTATCACTGAAGAAACAAAGAGGACATAGGAAAAAAGGTAGGAAAAGAAGTTGTGTCAAGCCAATAATAAAAAAAGACCATGTCACTTTCCTGGCGATTGTAATATTTGTGATTATTGTCAGCCCTTTAACATTTGTCGTTTGTGATGTCTTTCTTCATTCTAAATATATATTAGTTTTTATAAGAAATCATCAAAGGTTCACAGTTCTTTAGAGAACTAGCAGGAATCACTTTCTTGTGCGGTTTTTTTTCCCTTCATATTCAGTCATCTCTGATACCAACCTATCTGTGTAAACATTCATTCTGCCCCTCACCAGGGGCTCCTGCCTTCTCCACCCCGCCCCATCCCCCCAGAGATCACTGTCAGAGCCTCATTCCTCACTCTCTTTAGAGAGTCCTCTTCCTCATCACAATTTAGCTAGAGGAAAGGTGATTTGTATAATAATAAAGCAGCTTGTCTTTGGGGTTATTCCTAGGTCCACATGCTGACTTGAAGTTTGCTTCCTAACTCTGGGACTATTGGTCAAATCACTTTTCTATTTCATCATTACTGTTGTCACCTGTAAAATATTGTGATGATGTAACTTCATTAGGTAATAAATGTAAAGGGATTAGACAATACCTAGTACACAGCTAGTACCCACTCAATGAAGAGGAATTAGTAATCATACAAGTGCTATTTAATGACGGGGATTTATTGTTGCCTCTAATTTTGAAACCTCAGGACAACTCACCAAATGGCTATTAGAACCATTTTCCAGAGAATAAAGCTGAGCTTTAGCAAAATTAACTTACCCAATATTACACAAAAAGCAAATACAGAGCCAGAATATAAACTCTTGTTTTCCCACCTTGCAGTTATTTTCATCCTTGCCAATCATTTACCGCTTAGTCTATATCACCCTGGCTTGTTATTGTTTTTTTTTTTTTTAAGGTTTGTGCCCTACTTTTCTATGTTATAGACTAAATGAGAGCAATATTCATGTTCAAACTATCTTTGTATATTTAGTATCTTTCATAAATCTTTGAACAAAGTAGCCTGCCTACTTGGTAAACGTTGACTGCTTGATCATCTGTGCTCATGGGGATTCAAGTTTTTAACCATATTTAAATTCAGTGACACTGATTTTTTGCGGAAATTGCTTCATCATCTTTCCATGAAAAACATCATAATTATACAAAATAATATAAAAGAGAATGAGTACATATGAATGAGGCATGGAGATGGAAAAGAATGACTGTCTCTGCAAAAAAAAGCTGTGGGAAAGTGATATTCATCGATTTGATTTGGTTCTTCCTACTTGGCACTTATATTCTGCTTGAAGCTAGGACCCTCAGGCTACCCATTCCATGCATGGAAAAGTGAAGGTCATTAGCTGAATGTCATCCACTTAAGGTTACACAGAAAGGCAGAAATATTCACTCAAATACCCAGAGCATTCCATCACCTTTAGTTCTTTCTTTTTAAATAAGTGCAATAATTATAGTCTCATTTCTTTTCTATCTGGATATTAGTCTATAGGATACTAAAACAACCTGGAATAAGGTAAAATATTCAGTGTTTTTCAGTGTATGTGGTGATAAACAATGCTATTGAATTTTCAACAAGTTGAATGAATGTTTTTTCATTTCAAATATGTGTAGACCATGGTCTCTGTCTGTCTATGCATGAGTAAAAAGCAATAGAGAAATGCCCTGAGAAATGCCCTGTGCACCCCACACAGGATAATTAATGTCATCAAATGCTGTTGTCTTGTACCCATCTTTTGATATTTGCATACACTTCACGAAGTCAGGATATTTTTTCGCTCACTGCTGTATTCCTGGTAATGAAGGCAGTGCATGGCTTAACAGTAGGTGTTCAATACATATGTGTCTGATAAACGAACGAGTAAATGGGATCATCCCCCAGTGCTGCCTAAACCCATCTATTTCTAGAGACTTTTTTGATTCCCATATGACTGGTGTATATTCACCCATATATATTTTGTACTCCGCCACTTTCCCACGTTATTTCTCATGGAATTAATTTTGTTAAATATATGATACCCTTTGTTCACAATAACATTTCCTCAAAGAATCCTTTCTGGATTATATTAGCTCATGGTAAATGCTCTTTTCTCTAACTTCAAAGCACACTTTGCATGAAACTTTTTATTACATGTAATTTTCCAAATTAATCTTGTCCTGGCTTTGGATATCTCAGACTGTTAGTGAACTTTATTCTTCTAAAATCTCTAAGTTATTCTTATTTCGTCATTTAGATTTTAAGTTTCCTGAAGACTGCAGGAACTAAGTGCCTTTACTTTTTAATATATAATATGTATTGCTATTCTTTTGAGTACTATCTTGTACATAGTGTGTGTATAATATATACATATATGTTGCATTATATATGTATATAAATAGCATGTTGATTGATGTTTATACTGAAAGTACAGATAGGTATAAAATTCTATTATTCAGAAATTATGTGCAAAAACATCTAATACAGCCCTTGGCCTTTAGAAAACTGTTGTTAGGATCCTGCTAGAATAGTGGCAAAATAGAATTTTATTCTGCCATTAGGTGAAAGGCCATTCCCTTTGTCTCAGTGTATGTATTTCTGAGCACATGCTCAGAATCAACCAGTATTTCAGCTGCTGCTGCTAAGTCGCTTCAGTCGTGTCCGACTCTGTGCAACCCTATAGACGGCAGCCCACCAGGCTCCTCTGTCCCTGGGATTCTCCAGGCAAAAACACTGGAGTGGGTTGCCATTTCCTTCTCCAATAGTATTTCAGCTAGTGTTGAAATTAACTCACTCCAACAAATTGAGATTTGCAGGCAGGAAGAATTAACAACTGTCTTCTGGAAGATTATATTTTTTTCCCCTAGTCATTAATGTATTAGTTCAAAGTCAGCTTATACTGACCTGTAAGCAACTAATCCTTAGAGAAAAGTTTTCTCAGTTCCATAGGGTCTCATCTATGGGGTCATTCAGATCTGATTATCCGCTTATTTGGGAGATTAGTCTTTTCTTAGGGGGGATAGGATGGAAGAGAACATGGTGAAAGATACCTCACCTTAATAAGCCTTACTCTTTGAACACAGGAGCTTTCTTAGGAAAGTTTTTTCACACTTCTAGAGATTCAGGATGTTGAAACTATCTATAAAGCACTGGTTTTCAAAAAGAAAAAAAAAAAAAAACTTCTCCAAAATAAAAGGTTATAACCTCTGAAGTTTCAAAAAACCCTTCATGTGTTCTTCTTACTGTAAAGATGAGATAATTCAGGTCCATTTTCGCATCTGTTTCCAAAACCCTAATAAATATATAAGATGATTAAAGGTTGGTGATATAGTTTCCTGAAATTAGTTTATTGAATATTCTAATCATATCAGATCTTATTTAGCCAATTAAAACAAATTATTTTGCTTATAAAATTGTTCACATTGATTATCATGTTCAGGCATTTTGGTTTCTTTTCTGCTGAAGGGAAGCCAGTCCTGTCTGTTTTCCGTTTCTGTTTTGCATAGTGATTTGAATACCCCCTTATGTGAAAACCAAAGTGCCAGCCGCCTAATCCTAAAGTACAAATGGAAGGCAAATCAAGAGAGAACCTCAATTCTCTGCTTGCCATGGAGGACCGAACAGAGTTGGCCTCAATGAAACTCTAAGAATTTACGTTCCTCTCTGTTGAGTTGAATACAGGCTTCGGTGGACTATTTGGTTCTTGTTACTGATGTTTTTCAATACGGAACATTTGAAAGCATCCAACCAGAAGTTGCACAATGATCACAGCCTTGAACGTATTCATCAGAAAAACGCATTCACTGCTACAGGTTTTATTTTTACCGTAACCAGTGTACTACGCTGTTTGCCAGTTTCTTCAATACTCTTACCTATGACAATCACAAAAGCAATTCGCAACCTTACTTATCAGATAGTTCTGTTTTACAATAATCTGGTTGCTACTTGTAAAATCCAGGATAAAACAGTGCAGTTTCTGATGTGGAATATCTGAAAAGCTCTGGAAGCTGCTAGGAAGAGATATGCACTAAAATATGTAATGTGATGGAATTACAACAAACAGAGGTTCTGGAGGGTACACACTCAAGTGCCTCTCAGAGTGTGTGACATTTAAGGGTGCAACTTGCAAGATTTACAAATACATTCTGCATTTAAACTGCCCACTTTGGAGCTCTTTCTTAGCTCCAAATTGAATTCTCTCATTAAAAAAAAATTTTTTTAAGGTAGAACCCTCTCAAAAACAATGATCGATCAAAACAATCGTCACTGAATCACTGTTTCTAGAACAAAATGAAAATAAGGATCTCAATTAAATTGTTCATTTCACACGCAGGTTCCTAGATACCTAGATGCACTCTGAAATCAACATCTTTCTGACGAGAATTTAACTAACACAAAAAAGTGATGATTTTAACAGCTGTCAAATCCCCTGTGATAAGGGGCTTAAAAAACAATGCAAACAAACAAACTACTTTTCCAGTGATTAGACTGTGCAGATGTCAAAGAACAGTGTGTTACACACTCCCTGGAAGAGTATGGATGCACAATAAATCTTGTAAAAGGCGTTTTCATGACAGTGCATTAGTGTGAAAGAAAAAGGGGAATCGTGTGCACCACTGAGAGGCAGTGTGGCACAATAGAAAAAGTTTCTCTGCTTCAGTCTCAGATCGACCATCACCTGAGTACATGGCATTGGTCAGTTCACTTAACCACTACCCACCTCCACTTCTCCATCCAATAAATGGGACGAGCAGCTCCCAGTTTCTGATAGTAAGATTAATAGAAAACATTAGTACACTCATAAAAATGGAGAACTTTCTATTTCCCTTGTGCAGTCAGAGTCTACCAGAGTTAAATCTACTCTGAGGGAAGAAGAAATTGCATTCTAGAAGCTGAATGCTTTCCCTGAGGCTTCTGGGGCACCAATTAATAGATTGAGGCAATAAACCACTCAATAATCCTGCATTGGCTCAAGGAATTAATGCAGCTCACCTCTGTTGCTCTGAGTGCAATACCATGTACTCAAAGGATGTTCAATAAATATTAGCTGATGATGGTATTGACAGGGTGCCGTGTACAGTCACAGCACTAAGTGAATTATGAAGTTTACAGTTGTTCAGAAAACTCATTGAATAGTTATTGGCAATCAGGGAAACATATCTCTGACCTCATTTACTTTATTTTGATATCATCTTATGCATAAGAAGAATATTGCCCATCCCTAGACACTTAATAGTCTTACCCTAGTGACCTAAGAGAATACAAATAAGGCTATCCTTCCAACTACATTCAGAATCTAGGCACATCTTAAAACTCCCATTGTCATCACCCTGGTGCGATCCATCACCGTTTCTTTTCTGGATTATTGTAGAGCCTCCTAATTGCTCTCTGTGATTTCCACTTTGGGCTCCTGTGTCAGATTGCAACAAGAAAGACTTCCAATGGGTCTGACCTTCATGCATCTGTATTCCTATGTAGTCCTGACCCATACTGACCCTGGGATTGGCCTTGTGACTTGCTTGGGCCCATGAGATGTGAGCAAACACCATACAAGTAAAGGTATCATAAGCACTTGGGATCTGGGGCTTGCCCTGTTGGAAGGGTGCCACTTCGGTAAAAGAAAGCCTTGTCTGACCTCCCGGAAGATGATAGATGATAGAAAGAGAGAAAGNCGAGAATTTAACTAACACAAAAAAGTGATGATTTTAACAGCTGTCAAATCCCCTGTGATAAGGGGCTTAAAAAACAATGCAAACAAACAAACTACTTTTCCAGTGATTAGACTGTGCAGATGTCAAAGAACAGTGTGTTACACACTCCCTGGAAGAGTATGGATGCACAATAAATCTTGTAAAAGGCGTTTTCATGACAGTGCATTAGTGTGAAAGAAAAAGGGGAATCGTGTGCACCACTGAGAGGCAGTGTGGCACAATAGAAAAAGTTTCTCTGCTTCAGTCTCAGATCGACCATCACCTGAGTACATGGCATTGGTCAGTTCACTTAACCACTACCCACCTCCACTTCTCCATCCAATAAATGGGACGAGCAGCTCCCAGTTTCTGATAGTAAGATTAATAGAAAACATTAGTACACTCATAAAAATGGAGAACTTTCTATTTCCCTTGTGCAGTCAGAGTCTACCAGAGTTAAATCTACTCTGAGGGAAGAAGAAATTGCATTCTAGAAGCTGAATGCTTTCCCTGAGGCTTCTGGGGCACCAATTAATAGATTGAGGCAATAAACCACTCAATAATCCTGCATTGGCTCAAGGAATTAATGCAGCTCACCTCTGTTGCTCTGAGTGCAATACCATGTACTCAAAGGATGTTCAATAAATATTAGCTGATGATGGTATTGACAGGGTGCCGTGTACAGTCACAGCACTAAGTGAATTATGAAGTTTACAGTTGTTCAGAAAACTCATTGAATAGTTATTGGCAATCAGGGAAACATATCTCTGACCTCATTTACTTTATTTTGATATCATCTTATGCATAAGAAGAATATTGCCCATCCCTAGACACTTAATAGTCTTACCCTAGTGACCTAAGAGAATACAAATAAGGCTATCCTTCCAACTACATTCAGAATCTAGGCACATCTTAAAACTCCCATTGTCATCACCCTGGTGCGATCCATCACCGTTTCTTTTCTGGATTATTGTAGAGCCTCCTAATTGCTCTCTGTGATTTCCACTTTTGGCTCCTGTGTCAGATTGCAACAAGAAAGACTTCCAATGGGTCTGACCTTCATGCATCTGTATTCCTATGTAGTCCTGACCCATACTGACCCTGGGATTGGCCTTGTGACTTGCTTGGGCCCATGAGATGTGAGCAAACACCATACAAGTAAAGGTATCATAAGCACTTGGGATCTGGGGCTTGCCCTGTTGGAAGGGTGCCACTTCGGTAAAAGAAAGCCTTGTCTGACCTCCCGGAAGATGATAGATGATAGAAAGAGAGAAAGAGAGGCCCAATCATTCACTGGAGTCCATCCATCACCTAACTCACCAGCTGGACATAACTGGATGAGGGCAGGCAAGCCCAGCAGATGACCTGACCAACCAACACACTAAAATCAAAGAAATAAATTCTGTTTCAAGCAGGCAGGTTTTGGTGTGGTTTATTTAGCAATAGGTAACTGATACAGGCTCCTCTTCATTATTCTTAGTTCTTCAGAGTGATTCTTTTCATAATATAATACGGATAATCTCGTTCCTCTGCTCAACACCCTCCCTCCAAGAACTCCTCTCTCTTCTAGAGTTAAAGCCAAAGCCTTTGCAATATTCTAAAGACTGGAGATGCTTCATCCTCTTGCAGTTTTTTAGATCCCAAATCCTACTAATTTCTCCCTCATTGTCTCCCTGGCAGCTACACATGCCTCTTTCTACAATGTTCTTCCTTGTAAACAAGGATTAAACTCTTATCTCATTTGAGAGTTTCCTCTCACATCATTTTTTTTTCCCCAATGATGCCTACTCTGTTTATAACTGCATCACCCCTCACCCCAAATTCCCCATCCACCCCCTTGTGGTTCTTTCTCCAATGCATTTAACATGTGTAAATCACTATCATCTGCTTATTTTGTTCCTTGTCTTATCCCTTTACCAAAATGTGACTCAGATGGTAAAGAATCTGCCTGCAATGTGGGAGACCTGGCTCAGATCACTGGTTCAATAAGATCCCCTGGAGAAGGGAATGGCTACCCACTCCAGTATTCTTGCCTAGAGAATTCCATGGACAGAGAGGTCTTGTGGGTTACAGTCCATGGAGTCACAAAGAGGTGGATATGACTGAGAGACTAACATTTTCACTTTTTTAAAATTCCAAGAAGGTAAAGAATGGTCTTTTTGGTTTACTCTTGGATTTCCAGGACCAAATCCCATGACTGATACTTAGGATAGACTTAATAAATATTTGCTAAATTATGAAACAAATCCTCCTGGGCTCCAAAGGTGCTCCAGTTGGATTCTACGTGGAATGATAATATTGAGAGAGAGTAGAGCCCGTAAGGGCACACAGCTGATGCAACTTCCAAAGATTTATGGGCCCTCATCTGACAGAGCACAGAAGTGCCCTTGTGGTCAAGGAAAAGAGAAGGTCAAGGAGGTTCTTTGGGCAGTATTGTATCAGCAGGTCTCTTCAGCAGGTAGTAAGGGCTGCAATCAAAAGCAAAGAGAAGTGACTCAGCATCAGAAAAGCCACCTTGGAAAGGCTAAGGAGGACCCCGAGGGAAGAAAAGGAGACTTTCCTGGCCTGCTTGGGTAGAAAGCAAAAGGTCCAAAGAGAAAGATGCATCCAAAGAATAAAACTGGTCTTTTATTGGAAGATCAAGTTTGTAATGTGCTTGCACTTGTTTCACCAAATGAGATGGTTGGATGGCATCACCGACTTGACAGACATGAGTTTGAGCAAGCTCCAGAGTTGGTGATGGACAGAGAAGCCTGGCGTGCTACAGTCCATGGGGTCTCAGAGAGTTGGACAGGACTGAACAGCTGAACTGAACTGAACTGAAAGAAAAATATATCTGAGGCTTTGTCTTCTCATGTTGATGTCAGGGTTGAGGATGCAGACCAATGAACACCTGTTAGAGGACCGAGGCGTGCACCCAGGGGCGTGATGTGTTGCCATTCACACTCCATAAGCCTGCATATTTCAAGGCTTGCTGTCAATTTCCCTAAAAAGCTAGCACTTGATTAGACCAATCAGAAAGATGGCCCAAGCTCCCATTTGAATACTTTATTTTGTGAAAAAGTCCATCTTCCAAAAGCATAGCCTGGGCTGGTGGTGCAGCCTCCAGCTTGCAGCACAGGTGTGCTGCCAATAATTCACTTTGGTTACTGCCAAACAGGCGTGACCTGGGAAGACTTCACTTCACCTCACCGACTCCATCTTTGTGCAAATCTCATCCACAACCATCCGTCTTCCTCCTTGCCCACACCTCATTTTCCCTGTTGCTCTTCAATTATTTATTATCTGGCTCAGTAATTGTTTTGTTTACAGTACCATGCAAACTATATTGTTAGGGGGCAAAAAAAAAAACATGCTTCTTTGCCCATCTAGATATTCCTGTGTGGGCAATAAAGGATGCTGGTCTGTAAGAGATCTTAATATACTGTTCTCTGTGTTCAATTTTCCAAAAGATGAAAATTGCCCCAAAGCAAAGTAGGCAGGAGAAGTATGGTGAGACGCTGCTGCAGCCCAAGTTCCTGCTGATGGTTGGTGGCCCCCTGAATGTCGGGGAGCACGTGCTAGTCACTGCTGTGGCCCCTGCTTTCTGAGGAGCTGGCAGCGTCCAGCCCTTTGGAATAGCAAGTCCTCCGCTTCCCCCTCCCACCGTCTCCCCAACTGCTTCGGTTAGTCATCCCTGGCCTTTTATAAAACCAAAACACTGGCAGGCAGAACTGTTAGCCCAGCCCAGCAGATGAGGAGGCTGAAGGAGGCACTGGGACTTGGGATCATTTTTTTTTTTTTTTTTAGTGATTCTCATATATATATTTCAGCATTTGATCCCACTTCACATAAAATATTTACTTCATGACGGGCGATGGGGGAAATGTCATTTTTCAAATTTCTTTAGCTTAATTACAAAAGATGTAAATGTGGTCCCGCTTGTGGGAAAGAAGTTACTCTTAACAATGAGGTGTAAATTGGTGTCTGCTTAATCTGTTCACAGTAAGAATAAAACCTCACACTCGCCTCCTCGCCCTTATTTTTGCAGTAGTACCTGGGAAGTTAATGCATTCTCCTGCAGCATCTCCAGTCTCTTAAGGAGACAAGAGAGAGGGGTTCCCTTCCTTCTACCAGCTGTAAGAACATTCATTTCCAGTATCTCTTTTGGACTGCGGACAGCTGCTATCTTTTTTGACCTCAGTCAGGGGCAGCCAAAATCTAACCTTTTTCTGGTCTCTTCTCTCTCCCCAACCATTGTGGTCTCCTGCAGATCCCCAAATGGAGTAAAATTAATAGGGGAATCAGTGTTATTTATACAATGACCTTGTGCTCCTGGGGGAAGTGCAGGCGCTATTCTTTCACTTATGATGTTTTACATTTCAAAGAACCTAGCTCTCTTTGATATCAAAGAATGCAATGTGCTTTAATAGGTTAATCAGGCTGCATCAGGTTTTCCTGCATGTGGCTCTGTTCCAAAGGAAATGATTTGGCTTCTAGTCGATGGATTCTGACAAGGGGGCTCAACATTAATATTCGAGAGACTCAGTATACTGGGGGTACCTAAATCCTCAAGCAAAATTTCTGGCTTTGCTTGCCTCTGTCCCTCTGCGGGTAACAGAGGGCTTTTCTCAGCACTGGCGCTGCTGACACCGAGGCGTGCTCATGCTCCGTTTGTGGGGCTGCCTTGTGCCCCAGGATACTTAGCAGTGTCCCAGGCCTCTCCCAACTGGACTGTCAATAGTGCCCTCCCTGTTCAGGACAATCACACCCAGACATTGCCACCCATCCCCAGAGAGGAGAACCAACCTCTGTTTAGAATCACAGGGTTAATTGAAAGAGTGATGAGGATCAGGGATTCCATTTAGGGCTTATGATATGTTTAGAATTTACTGATTTCTTTCTTTCTTTTTTGAGGTGGACCATTGTTAAAGTCTTTATGAATTTGTTACAATCATGCTTCTTTTTTGTTTTTTTACATTTTGGTTTTTCAGCCTGGAGGCATGTGGGATCTTTAGGTCCCTGACAAGGGATTGTACCCAAGGTTTCTGAATTGAAAGGTGAAGCCTTAACCACCGATCACCAAGAAAGTCCCAAATTTACTGGTTTAAATGATAATTAAGAACTCACTATGACCCTCTACTAATGACGTTATGTGTTCGATCTCATTTGATCTTTAAACCTATGAGGTAGTTATTGTGATAGATATTTTATAGTTCAGAAAACCGAGGCTTAGAGGATTTAAAATAATTTGCTCAAGACTTCCCAGCTGGACACTAGAATGGTTGCTACTGCTACTGCTAAGTCGCTTCAGTCGTGTCCGACTCTGTGCAACCCCATAGACGGCAGCCCACCAGGCTCCCCCGTCCCTGGGATTCTCCAGGCAAGAATACTAAAGTGGGTTGCCATTTCCTTCTCCAATGCATGAAAGTGAAAAGTGAAAGTGAAGTCACTCAGTCGTGTCTGACTCTTAGTGACCTCATGGACTGCAGCCTTCCAGGCTCCTCCGTCCATGGGATTTTCCAGACAAGAGTACTGGAGTGGGTTGCCATTGCCTTCTCCAGATCTTGAATGGTAGTGCATTAAATCTCTCTCCCCTCTTTCTGGCTTTGCCTCCTCTTCTTGGGGTTATAATCTGAGTATCTAAATTAAATTCAGTTTATTAACCACCACTAACTTTAGGAAATGCACCTACAAACTAGATAGGTCTAAACAAAATAAGGCTATGTTTGCCCTCAAGTAATATAAGCAAAACAGAACATACAATAGAGAAAGAAATCAGATAAACATTTGACAAGGGACACTAACAAGATCAGGGCTTCCCAGGTGGCATAGTGGTAACTCATCTGCCTACCACTTCAGGAGGGCTCAATCCTTGGTTCTGGAAGAGCCCCTCAAAGAGGGCATGGCACTTTCTCCAGTATTCTTGCCTGGAAAATTCTATGGGCAGAGGAGCCTGGCGGGCTACCGTCCATGGGGCTACAAAGAGTCAGACACAACTGAGCATGCACACCAAGATCAGAGGTCAAAGTGCTCTGGATCGTAGTGCTTTCGCAGACCTCAGTGTGCAGCAGAAGCACCTAGGGATTTATGAAAATACAGGTTCTGCTCCTCAGTACGTATGGATTAGGGCCCGGCATTCTGTATTTCTCACCAGCGCCTAGATCATGATACTGCTGGTCTGAGGAACAGTTTTTGCATTACTCTGTGATGTGCTAGGAAATGCAGCCTCAATGCATTCAAGCAGTGAGGCCCAACAGTGTGTATCTGAGATGCCAAGAAATCACCACCACAAGGTGGAAGGGGTGGGAGGAGGGGGTAGGATTGCCTTGGCCATAAGAGGCACACTTGTCTCTCAGCCCTCCGTTTGGAATATCCATGATGCTCCTACTCATGCTGACGGCCCACACCTACCGCAGAACATCTGCTATTGTAAAGGACAAGTATTAATTTGAAGCACGAAAACACCTACCCATTGAACACAACTCGTTTCTGAAAACAGATTACATTCTTATCACCAATTTTGTACTTAGAATACTTCTCTATCCTCAACACCCTCTGCTGTCAGCTACAGAGGAAATACTATCATTCTCCCCTCCAGACCTTGTGACTTGAATGACTACTGAACCACACCTGGCCAAGAGTTTACATAACAAAGGAAAATCACATGTGTGGGAGGCCAAAAACAGATATTTTTCTTAATCCAGCAAAAGTCACGGTTAAAATTCTGACTATGGGGATTATAAACTAGATTGCCATTTATCTGGCTGCATTCAGACAGGTGGAATTGACTCCTGTAATAAACATTCACAAAGAAATGGATTGGGAACCATCTCCACTAGGGTCTGTGGCATCTGCACCCAGACCCCAGGGACTGCTGTGTATCACACGTTGTTGTGTGACATCTGGGTTTGACCAGAAGTCATAATAAAGGGGACAGTTTTTGAATCACTTGATTCTCTGAATGCATTCAGCTAATTTTCTATCTACAGTGCAGAGGAACACAGCAGAGGAATGATTCACTGGGATGTAGGGATGGATGAGATGAAAGCAAAGGCTCAGAGGCTGAGAACTAGAATTACCCAGTTATCGCTAACTCCTATTCCAATATAAATGGGACAGAATTGTGTATATTTGAGGTTATAAGTATATCATCACCAAAGTGCATTGTACTGATGGAGTAAGACTGAGAGCTTTGGTTCATTCATTAAGTACAGATACTGTCAGTCCCTGCTACGTGCCAGATCCCGGGATACATAGAGGAACTCTCTGTCACCCCTGTTGTCAAGGGTCATCTGGGACAAAGTGTTTTCCATTCATCAGTCATATGGGTCACACCTTTATGATTTGGCCACATCTACTACTGCCTTTACTGATATTTACTCAGTACCTTTTTTTTTTTTTTGATCATCTTATTTTTCACTGTTTTAACTTGGCCTTATCTTTAGCAACAATAGCTGAATTGTATATTTTAAGCACTTATCAGGACTGACCAAACCTGTTGCTAAAATATTAAAATAAGCTTCAGTGACTATAGGTAGACAAAGCCTGCCCCCTCCACCTCCATTGCCCTAGCTTAGCCCTCTGGCCCTGCCCAGGATCCAGCATATCACAGGGGCCTGGCCTGACATATAAGGGGTTCTTAGTACTTTGACACTGAACTTTGGACAGCATCAGTTCTGACTGTCCTGAGCCCCTTTCTATACTATTGTAGTTTCACACAACATACAGGATTTCTGATCTGGGTTTTTTTTTTTTTTTTTTAGAGGGCTTGTACACATTCAGTTTAAAAACAAAATAAACCCTTCTGTTCCAAAAAGCTGTTATCGAGTAGTTAGATGCATCATATCTGCAGTGTGAGAAGTTACACGTTCCCCAAGCTCAGTTTCTCTCTTCTGTAATATGAGCATAATATTAGTAATTCCTACCTGATGGATTCAACCAGGGCTTTTCAACCTCAGCTCTATCAACACTGTGAGCCAGATAATTCTTTGTCGTGGACTCCTGTCCTCTGTGTTAAGCGGCATCCCTGGCCTAAGTCCACTAGATGCCAGTAGCAACCCCCAAGTCCTAGCTATGCAGTATGCCTCTCGACACTGCCTAATGTCCTCTGGGAGGCAAAAGTCATCCCCTAATTGAGTATGAGTGTGTTAAATAAATAAACCCATGTAGACTTCTCAGCCTAGCACCTGGCACATACTATAAGCTCAATAGTATTCATAGCAGTTATTAAACACTTATCGTATGCTTGGCCTCCTTCTAAGCATTTTAAATCTCTTACCTTAGTGAATCCATACATAGCCTTGTGAGCCTCGTCCTACTGTCACTCCACTCTAAAGAAGAGGAAAATAAATGGCAGAAAGGTAAAGTAACTCGTTTGAAATTCCACAGTTAGCAAGTGGCAGAGGCAGCGTTCTAACACAGGAAATCTGTCACCAGCGCCCTTGCTCTTAGCCTTTTGTCGATCTTCCCTTTGAAGGAAAGGAAGTCTCTACAAAGCCAGGCAGCATGGTGACGATCAGGAGAATGAGGATGGAAGAATTAGACGGCACCCAGCAGATTTTCATATGAGAAACTATATCCCCAGTAGACATCCCAGTGTACAAGGCACCTGCCAGGAAATTAAAATATAGATTATCCATCATTAAATGTTTATGTTCTGGAGAAGACTTGAGAGTCCCTTGGACTGCAATGAGGTCAAACCAGTCAATCCTAAAAGAAATCAACCTTGATTATTCATTGGAAGGACTAATGCGGAAGCTGAAGCTCCAATACTTTGGCCATCTGATATGAAGAGCTGACTCATTAGAAAAGACCCTGATGCTGGGAAAGATTGAAGGCAGGAGGAGAAGGGGATGACAGAGGATGAAATTGTTGGATGGCATCACTGACTCAACGGGCATGAATTCGAGCAAATTCCAGGAGACAGTGGAAGACAGAGGAGCCTGGCATGGTACAGTCCATGGGGTTGCAGAGTCAGACATGACATTGTGACTGAAGAAAAACAACATGCTGGGGTTTGTATACACAGCCACATTTTTCTCAAAATGATTCGAAAAAAATCTTAACTTTCCCCAAACTGATACAGATAGAAAAATTAAAGCTTAGCATGTCAGATACACATCTGGCTAGAATTGGTATGATGAGGTGTTTGGGGAATTCGGGAACTGTGGAGAGATAAAGTGCAACGTGGTACCCTGGAAAAGCACTGGGACAGCCAGACTGTAGTCCAGCTGCCTGCCTAAACAGGTGATGGCTGACGACTGGCACGCCCCGCACTCCCCGTTGGTTACTGAACCTTGCATGTTTTCCCAAGGACTCTTCTTACTCCAGTGCTTTAGGCAGCTGGATATATACAGGTGTTGACACAAATTAGAAGCCATTTGTCAAGGCTGGTCTAAGAGAACCCAGAAAATCCACTGACCTACTGTGTCAGCCTGAGAACTAACACTCTCGGTTATCCTTCTGCTTACCAGCAGCAAAAAGAAACCATTTGTGATGTCAAATGTCCATCTTAGTGTGGTGGTGGTTGTGCCTGCTCAGGCGTGACTGACTCTTTGCACCCCATGGGCTCCTCTGTCCATGGGATTCTCCAGGCAAGAACACTAGAGCAGGTTGCCATTTCCTTCCCCAGGGCATCTTCCTGACCCAGGGATTGAACAAACCTCTCTTGCATCTTCTGCATTTGCAGGTGGGTTCTTTACCAGCTGAGCCACTGGGAAAGCCCACTTTACAATATATATATAGATTTAATATTCATATATAAATATATTTATATATATAAAGTATATATAGATCTATATGTACTGTGCCCACTGACAAATACATAAATATCAAAATCAATGCAAAAAGAATAGGCAAGTGTAAACACAGGACCTTGATATACACATACATGAAAAAGAAACTGGAATACTAAGAATAACAGTTCAGAAACATACTAGTATTTCCTGCCTCTAAAGTTTTAGAACCCAGGCTAACAGTGAATCATTAAGTTTGTCATTGTTGAACACAGAAAAATGGGAGCTTTTCTCCATTTGACTGAAAATCTTTGCATTTCTACCAGTCTGAAATAGAAACTTGCAATTAAATCAATTAAGCAATGAAAATCAAATATTCCATTAAAATCTAATTTTCCTCTTATCTGATTGGCTGTAACTCAACTGAGTTGAAAACAGATGAGAGAGGCAAAATGACTCAAAGTCTGAGGCATGGAGACAGGAGAAAGAGAGCATTTGAAACATGTTCTTAGGAAATTAAATAAGGGCATTTTATTTTCCTTCTGCTTGTGTAAGTTTAGCCATTAGGGGTTCCCCAAACATAGGCTTTCAGAACTAATTCAGCAGATTAAAATGTGAATCGCAAGATTCCTTTCTCTTCTATCTTCTTTTTTGCGAGTATGTCCTTGAAGTTTCTCTTTCCCCTTAAGGAATTGGAAAATGTTGGTCCACACCCCTGTTCAGAAGATGCTGTGTGTCTTTGTGCACATTAGCCCGCCTGAAATTTAGTTGCTATGACTGACAGATTGGAATGGGCTGTGCTTGCTGATTTGAGGAGTTAACTGAGACCCAGAATGTCAAGGACGGATTTCTTCCTCTGAGTGGCAAAATGGAGGATTTGGCTCCTGGAGAGGCTGAGAAAGAACATGGCAACGGACTTAAACATTTTCTTTTCCTCTGTCCTTAGAGGTGACAGAACATAATATTTTCTATCCCAGCAACACCCGTGAAAAGACTGCTGAATCTCCAAGAAGGAAGTGGAAAATGACTCCACATGTTCAAAAAGCAAGTGGGAGAAGAGAAGACAACTTATAAGCAAGGTGCTTTTCCAAGTTTGATAGACATCAGGATGTCCAACCTGATCTAAAACTATAACATGTAAACAGGCAAAAAGGAAAGAAAATGACGACTTTGAGTAAACACGGTGCGCTTCAAATTTTAAACACAAAGGTCGGTATTTCTGGGGTGGTTTTTGTAAAAAAAATTCAGTTGTCAAAATCATCTTTAAAGCCTAAACCATTGGGATCTTACAGAGAGCCATTCACATTTGATTGCCACGCATGCTAAATTGCTCCAGTCGTGTCCGACTCTCTGCGACTGTGTGGGCCGTAGCCTGTTCCTCTATCCATAGGATTCTCCAGGCAAGAATACTAGAGTGGGCTGCCATGCCCTCCTCCAGCGACTCTCATGTCTCCTGCATTCCCTGGGAAGCCCTGGGAAGGAAGCACACAGAACCTCAGAAACTTCTTCAAGTGCCACTACAAGTGTCTCTGTGTGTTTGCGTGGGTGGGTGTGTGCACGTGTGTGTATCCATGTCTACGTTCTATGGAGAAAGGAAAGTCTTTAATTTGGTGTCTACCCTCTAGTTTCCAGAAGAATAAGTGATGGGAAATTTGCAGTTTTAATCCTGAAATTACAAAGAAAAACAACAATACTTTATAAGAATTTTCTTTGCTCTGATGCTCACATCCCCCACTCCCACCCCCCTCCAAGCATCTGTCATCTCTGAACAGTTGAAACAGGTTGGAGGAGGAAAAGGAGGACCAGAGAAAGAGACATTCCTTTGAAAATAAACAACTGCTCTTGAGTTTCTTATCTCTGCCACGCTGTCAGCCCCATCCATTTCTTGGTGTTACAGATCATGGTGGGAATAAAGGCTCTGGAACTGGGCTGCCTGGATCTGAAAACCAAGCTCCTCTGTTTATCAGCTTGGGCAAATTATTTTACCTCTCCATGCCTCAGTCCTGATCTGTAAAATGCAAAAAATGATAATATATGTGTCCTAGAATTGTTATGAGGACTCCAGGCCTTCTAAGTGCCTTTCGCCTACAGTAAATACCCTTGGTTCTGAATGTAACTGTGAACATTACATCCACCCTGGTAACAGGCCTGTAACCCACCACTTCCCTTGCATTGGATTCATTTAAATGATGAGAACTCTAGGGCAAAGTCACTGAATCTTAACATCTGATCAGAACAACTGTCAGAAAACAAACATAAAATAATCACCACTCCCCACACAGTCTCAAGTCTTTCCAAAGAGTCTGGCTTGGTTAACATCTTTTATGTTTAGGGTATAATACATCCAGTTATTGAGTCAAGGCACGGTAACCTTCCTTACTTCAATTTAACCATTTTCTTAAGGTAGGTCAGGAGCAATGCCATCCCTATTTTAGAACCAAGATAAATAACAATTTATTGTCCAAAAGGTTGGAGAGCCCTACCACAGAGATGAGTGAAGGAGTGGATATTGCTCCAGTTGTAATTCTGGACAAAAAACAAAAAACAAAACCAAAAACCAAAAATGCGTCAGAGGAAAGCCATCTGTCCCACTGGACCTGGCTGGAGGAATGTGTTCCACCACGTGCAAGGCTGTTGCCAGATCTGAACAGGACCCTTCCATTCTGACAGAGAGACATCCCCTCCAGCCCTCTTCCTCCCCCTCTGAGGGAGACACTTGGGCTCTATCCAGCCTGCCCTGCCCACCTGGAATCTTCCAGGCCTTCCCGTCACAATAGTGCTTTAGAAAAGTCTGCGTGAAGGGGGGAGACTCTGGTATTTAACTCCATCCATCAATGTCAACCCCTCTTTCCCCGCTACCCCGACAGCTTGGTACATTTACCTAAAAGCTGAATAGCCTAAATGGATGGATTTTGTGCTGGTCTCATTAGAAAGGGAAATTAGCCAGGGACTGTTCAGCTGTGCAGAAAGCATACTGATCCTGAAAGCCTATCCAGCCCCCACCCCCAATCTTTTCCTCATCACATCTGATGTCCATGATTCCTTGAACATTTCCTAAAGGTTTCATTTTCCCTAGTTCCCATCTCCTTCTCTCACTGCTCAGCCCCAAACTGGGCACAGGTCTGCATGCTCCCTGAGGGTCGATGACCTCAGAGTGGTTCCACACTCTTCTGCTATTCAGAGACATCTATTCAGAATCAACTTTTTGAAAAAGACCCAGGATTATTTACTGACATGGTATCAGTTGTTGTGCCTCCTGCATGCCTCTCCAGTCCAGTTCATACCACTCTCCCCTCAACCCCAAGTTCCTGCCATGCCAGCCTGCTGTCAGCTCGTGGGACCATGGGTTCCCTGCCACCGTTGAGCCAGTATGTGGGTAGGAGTACTGTTTCGTGTTGTCTGAAATAGCCTTCCCTGTGTGTCACGCAGTTCACTCTCCTTCCTTTTGTCTTTAGCTCCTGGTGCTGCCTCAGAAAAATCTTTGATCTCATTAAATTTGGCCCTCTTGCTTTCGTATGTGGTCTGTAAAATCATGTTTCTGTCCTTCAAAGTATTTTTCCTTAGCCTTCAATTACATTTTTAATTTGTTGCCTATTTGAATAATGTCTTGTTTCTCTACTAAATTAGAATTCTGTTCCATGGAGCAGGAAGTCTGTCTCATTTATTTATTCATTCATTCATTTATTATTAACTTCCCATTGCACACCATCACCTATCACAGGGCTTGGCAACTAGTAGGTGTTTTCTAAGTATTGTCAAATGAATGAAAATCATGACATAAGAGGCTACGCTGTTAGGATGCTTGAGAATGTAATTCTCCTATTTTCCTATCACTTTTGATCTCCCTGAAGACAGCAAGAGAAGAAATCTCAGTCTTCTGTATAACGACTATTTACGGAATATGACAGTCATCTTGCAAGCAGCAAATTCCTCCAACACTAATAGGCATTACAAGCTGTGATGTCAGTGTGGCTGGGCAATGCTACTGTGGCCCTCTTATTTTGTGGGGGTTAAAGAGATAAGGGTCCCTCTTTGGTTGTATCATCTCAGTAGCAATCAACTTTAGCTAAATATGGCAGCTTCCCAACTAGTGCTTCAAAAATCAGAGACTAATATTGGAGGCCCCACAGAATCAAAATGAAAATCATGAGAAAGAATTGCAACTCTCAAAAATAATGCTAAATGTGATAGTGGAAATTTCCTGATGAACTGAAAGGAAGTACTGTATTCTCTTCTAATGTAGACCTCAGGACATATGTGCTGCTTGAAGTTTAGAACTTCAGGGAGTTCTGATTAATAACACAGCTATCCCTGACTGTTCGCTACAAGTGGACCAAGGGTTTTTGCCACCTGTCTAGCACATTCATTTATGGTCACTTTGCATTGACAGCAGCCCAGAGATACTCTCTAGGATACTAAAGAATTTCGGTTAATAAGTAATAGACTAAAGTGATTTATTGAAGGTATTGTGTCATACTTTTTCTCCCCAGAAAGCCCCCAACATAGTTTTTCAGTGAATGAACAATTAGAGAACATTCGCCAAAGAGCTGGTACCTTCTGTCTTTGCTTGAAGGAGGTAAACCCTATCCTGCTGTTCTCTCACCAGTGGCCTAGAGGTCACCCCTCCTTGAAAGCCCTCACTTTTTAAATAACTCCTACAAGTTGCTGTTAGCAGTCCCAACAAAGAGCAAGCTGGGACCTTTCATACTTCAAACAAATGAATATCTGTCTTTCAAAGAAAGTACACAATGAAGGAGGTTTGTGTAGCCACTTAAATTATACAAAATTAATGACCCACCCTTGGTAAGGTAGGTAGATAGAGGAGAGAGAGAAAGAGAGGTGAAAAAATCTCAAAAGTTTTATTTTTACAAAGATATTGTTCACATCTGAATCCTCACAAAGAAATATTTAATGTTATATTTAGACAAAATAATCTGTAAATCTTTACTTTGCTTACCGATTTATTTGTTTATTAGAAAATAAATATATATGTATATATATTTGTTTATTGCTGTCAGAGAAATGGATAGATAAAATAATCAAAACCTTATGTTTTGCCTCCAGGTTGCTTATTGCTTATGTGTTTACTGGGTCTCTTCTCATGGGAATGGGAATGTGCTAAGAGCAGAAATCTTGTATTCCTTGGTCACCATATCATTTCCAGGGCATAGAAAAGTGCCTGGCACAAAGTAAAAATTATATGCCATTCTTAATAGCAAGTGCTTCACGTTTTAGCACATATAAATATGCATATATTACTGTACAAGGAGATACCCAAATAATCATTGATAATGTATGTCCTGGATGGTTCAAAAGATTTTCATAGGCCATCAGGATCCTGTTTAATCTTTGCTTTCCATGGTGATGCACGCAAGTTCTTTACCACCAGCGCCACCTGGAAGGTCCCTCCATGGTGATAGTGGCTTTAAAATGTTCTCCCCCAACAACAGGGCGACTCCGAAGTATCAGGGGTTATTTTCATCATGTAGAAATTACTCAGACCATCAGGGATGCACTAGTTCGGCATAGGGTCCCCAGTGCTGTCACTGAGTCAGAGATCAACCTCTTGAAAGGAAACTGCCAGGCTACAGATCAGCTTGGTTCCATTCCCAAGTGCTTGGACACAAGCAAGGATGTGCAAAGCATTGAGTACAACGAAGTGACTCCCTCTCACTGAAACTAACAGAAATTGACTACCACTGAACCAAAACAGAAAGTGATTTCTGACTCTGCGGCGGAAAAAAAATACACTCATATTTTGATCCTAAAAGGCAAGAGTTGTGAGAGACCGTGGCAATAATGCACAACAAAGCCGAGGGAATCCTGCACCATAGTAAAAACCTACACTGGGCACAGTATGGTCCAGGAGGAGAGTGAAGCAGCAGTATGCACCATTGTCTGAAACTCGTAGCTAGGTACTTTCAATGCACCATATGCTGGTTTCTTTAAGTAACCCATTACACAGAAATTAAATATCTCGTGACAGATTGTTTTGACAGTAGAAAAAAAAGAAAGCGGGAGAGAGTGGGAGAGATTTAATTTTTTTAAAAAAAATGCATTTGACTGAAGGCAAAACGTTAGGTAGATGTTAATTTAACAGATGTCTAGTTTTGCATCATCAGCCTGAAACGGGCAATTTCTGGCAAGCCTTCCCACCACATCACAACACAAAATCCTCTCAATTCCACATGGATATGCCTTTCACAACCTTCCAAGTGAGCCATTTTCATTCAAGGGAAAATGCCTGAAATTACTCAGGGAAGATGCTAACACCTGGCAATAGTTGGAAGGAGGAGTCCATGAATGCACCAAGGTATAATGGAACAAAAGTCGGCTCGCAGCAACTTTTTAGCTGAGAGAGAAAGCAGGAGGAAATGAATTCATGCTGCAAAAACAGCTAACGCATCACAAAGTTACCACATATGATACAATAATTTCAATCCTGCAACTAGTAGCTAGAGCACATATTAAACAAATACGATCAAATCTCATTTGACATTATTACGATGTATAGAAATCTAACAGTTATTTTAATATAAATATAAATATCTAATATAAATATCTAACTTTTATATAACTGCATATAATTGTAGAATATACTGGTTAACCAATGTAATGATTAGTTCTGTATTTGGTAGACATTTAGTTAAACTTGATAAATTCAGATTTTGTAATTTTGTTTTCATCTTGGAGCCAATGCGCTTTCTTTAAGGACATTTTCATAAGCCTTGCAAAGTTCAAGTGTACTAGATACGATGCTCATAATGGTTCATGGGGAAATTGCCTTCTATGTGAAATAAAACAAAGCTTCTAGATTTTGGATTGGTGTTACCTCAATCTTTGCACACTAAAGATGTTGATATTCATTTCTTGGTAGAAACCATAAGATTATTCTGATTAGCTGAAAGGAAGTACCACTACAAACATAGACCCTAGAACTGTTCCCATTGCGATAAGTAGTTTTGAAAAGAAAGGAACGCAGGAAAGAAGGGAGAGAGAGGAAAAGCACAATTCTCCTACAAAGGATTAATCATTTATTCTTGTATATTCAAAGGCTGTTCTACAATTCTGCAGGATTATTAGTTAGCACTACTTATTTTAATAGCAAATAACATTTTACAACTAACGTAATAAAACATTTCACTCTCAATAAACTGCAAATTCTACCGCTCCTCCCCACCCACAATGCATGGAGATTTCTGATAATTGCAAAATACATGAGCTGGCGTATGTGTGTCCATTTGATTCAGCATTTTTATTTTTAGGTATTTAAAGTAAATGGTCTATACCTTGTTTTCTGACAGAATATGGCAAAAGGCCATCTTTAAGGGCTGAGAGAGATTAATGATATGATGGCAACCTTTGGAGGATGAAACAAAATTGGTCTGGTCTCTGAGCAATTCAATACAGGAAAGCATGCGTGCGTGTGTGTATGTGTGTGTGTGTGTGCGTGTGTACGTGTGTGCCTCTGTGACATATAATAAATACTGAGTTACAGAACACTATCCCCAGGTAATTGTATTTTACTTTATATACATCCCAACCATGGGAAATGAGGGAAATTAGCCTTGTGAATTTGAAGAGGCTAAAATGCATATTGGAAAAACATCCAAAAGGGAGCTAGGCAGTTTATACCAACACATAGTCCTCCTCATGAGAGCCGTACCAAGTCAAGGACAGGATCTGAAATTGAAGAAATTGGTAAGGAAAAAAAAATTAACTGCAAAAAAGAACAAGAAAAAAAAAAATCCAAAACCTGTCAACACAAAGATTCCTTTCTCACTCTCTGAAATTCTAATCCAGTAATCATGTCTGCCTTCTAAAGCACCTTTCATCTGACTATCTCAGAGTCCTTTATGGTATTAAACAGTCACCGAATCCCTTAGGTGCCTAAAATTATTCTAGTCATTTTACAAATGTAGCTTTTCTCTCAAACCTCTCATCCTGGGAAATGGTAAGTCTAGGAATAAAAACCAGGATCAGCAAATGACCACAGTCCTTATTCCTTGAACCTGCTCAATAATTGTTTAGGGGAAAGTTCTGTGATTTGCTCTGGAAAAGTGCCCTGAGGAGTTAAGTGTGGGTTTTTGATTTGGTGTTAAGATAACTTACACCAAATGTAAGTAAGGAACGTATTGTAATATACGGAATGTAATGTAATGTAAGGAATGTATTTTTCCTCTTATCCTTGTTTCTTTCTTTTC
>SJYA01001331.1:3569118-3747893 GCA_006410615.1 Neotragus moschatus
ATGAGATGGCTGGATGGCATCACTGACTCAATGGATGTGAGTTTGAGTGAACTCAGGGAGTTGGTGATGGACAGGGAGGCCTGGCGTGCTGCAATTCATGGGGTCGCAAAGAGTCGGACATGACTGAGTGACTCAACTGAACTGAACTGAAAGCAAGGTACTGTTTAAAGTGCTTTTTAAAGGATTCACAAAACTTGGATGCATCCATCAACACACAAAATCATAAATATTATGCGAAAGCATGAATCAGATTTTAACATAAATGTTTTTTGCCTTTTTATTGTATTTGGTATATAATGCATGATGGAGAAGTCATACATGTTTGAAGATGTAAAAATCAACTGTGGTTGTTTTCTTCATGTGGGAGGAGTGACAATTTTTTTTTTTCTTTTCTGTGCCATGAGATATCGGATCTTAGTTCCCAGACCAGGGATTGAACCTGTGCTCCCTGCACTGGAAACACAGAGCCTTAACCCCTGGACTGCCAGGGAATTCCAATAATATGTTTATCCAGCAAGATGATGTTCTCATTGTTGGACTCCCATTGTGCACAGGTCTTTGATATCATTTAAGAGTGGAAGATATTGATCTCTCCTGGGAAGTCTATTTCTTAAAGTGGCCATTTTAAAATACCATAAAAAAGATCCAACTGCTTGAATGAAACGATAAAGAAAATAAACAAGTAAAAATATGTATTAAGCCAAATAAAATGGTTAACAGTGTCACATATGTCACAAGCATTAGAACAACCTAAGAACTTAGCATTATTATCTTCATTTAATGAGGGCATTACTAAACTCAGAGAGTAAATAACCACACTGCCAAATCTCAGTTCAAACCCACATTTCTCAGAATCCAAAATCCATGCTCTTTATATTCTTAGCATATACACACTCACGGCAAGCTCGATTATTGAAACTGATTAGCATCAACTGGGCTTTCCTGGTGGCTCAGAGGAGAAGAACATGCCTACAGTGCAGGAGACATGGGTTCGATCCCTGGGTCAGGAAGATCCCCTGGAGAAGGAAATGACAACCCACGCCAGTATGCTTGCCTGGGAAATGTTATGGACAGAGGAGCCTAGTGGGCTACAGTCCATGGGGTCTCAACAAGTCAGACACAGCTTCGCAACTAAGCACACATACACACAGCATCAGCTGGAAAATATTTCCAATAATTCAAAAAGAGTCACTGAGAAATGACTATGTTATTGATGGTGATGGTGGACTACACATTTGGATGCTGCTACAGTAAAAACAAACCTTTGTAAAATATGCTTTCACATGATACTTAGTTATTTGGACAAGTATTAATTCCATTCCCCAGTTACACATGTATTTCTTCATAGCACATTTTATTGTCTGAAATTGTGTTTTATGTTGCATATTTATTTATTTATTTTTAAATGTTATGTCCCCCTCTTGAACATCAGGCCCATAAGCTCAGGGCAGAAAATTTGTTTCATTATTTCATTATTTCTGATTCCCAAGTCTCCCAGTAGGCATTCAGGCCACATTTTTTGAATGAAAGAATGGGTCATGGATGGACAAATAAATGAATGAATGAATATATTGATACAGCTCTATATAATCATATATATATATATAGACAGGCGTACATGTTCTAAAACCCAAAGGCTTATTACGTAAGAAAGCATAAAAGTGTCCTGATAAGTTCCAGGGAATATGATGTAAAAACTTAACTTTACACAACTGAAGCTACATACATCCTGTTGCAGCTACCAATATTTCTAAGCTATTACACGATATCATAAATGTGCTTCTGGTATTATTAACACTAAATGATGCCATTGATTTCCATGCTGTGTAATAGGATACTTTATAATACACAGCTCAGGAAGATACCATCTTCTGTGGCTTTTCCATCATAAGCATCACATTCTACGCTGCCATTTCCTCCTGGGCTTCATGTTCGTCCATCACTAAACAAAGAAACATTTATCAATTCACACAAGAGGGTCAACTATACACAATCAGGCAGTGAATTAAAAGGTAATTAAACCCTTCGGAATCCACCCTTCCTCCCAGTACAGTTACTCCTTGATTCTATGTATCATAAAATATAGCTGAAACCTAGGTGAAACTCTTGAGTTGAATTGTCTCCTCCCCAATAGAAATGTTAAAGTCCTCATCCCCAGCATCTCACACTGTGACTGCATTGGGAAATAGGATCACTGCAGACGTAATTATTTTAATTAAGATGTGGTCATACTGATTTAGGCTGGATCCTTAATCCAGTGTGACTGGTGTCCTCCAAGAGGATGTGAAGACACCAGGAGTACCCCATGTGACAACAGAGGCAAAGACTGGAGGGGTGCAAGCCAGCAAAGACTCACAATTGTTTGCCAACCACCAGGAATGAGGAAGAGGCAAAGAATGGATTCCCCCCCAGAGGCTTCAGAGTGAGAACGGTCTTACTGACACATTGATTTTGAACTTCCAGACTCTAGAACTGTCTGAGCAAAATTTCTGTTGTTTTAGGCCACCCAAGTTTGTGTTATTTTTCATGGCAGCCCAAGGAAACACACAATCAGCACTGTATTTTGCATAGAAGATAAACATCCTTGAGGACCATGTTGGGAAATTTTGGGAGAATGAGGCATTGAGGTCAATTAGGTTATTACTTAGTGCAGTAGATTGCCAAGATACCAAAACATTTGTTCCCATTTCTGTACCCATGCCTTTCTGCTATCTGGCTTTGTCATTCCTCTCAACAGGAAGTAGAATCTATTTTTCTTCCCCTTTAATTTTGGCTGGCCTTGTGATTTACTTTAACCAATAGATTTAAATCACTTAACCGATAGCTTCTGGCCCTAGGCCACAAGAGGCCTTTCAATGTCTGACTTTACCCTATTGAAAGGTAGTGTCATCATCTGAGAAAGCTCAGGTTAGCCCATAGGAGGATGAAACCACTTGGAATGGCAATGAGCTCCCCATCTAACCTTCCTAAACCAGAGTTCCTAAGCATGAGTGTGTGTTGGAACCACTTGGAGGACTTATTAAATCAGATTTCTGGGCCCCATGCTTAGAATCTTTGATTCAGCAGCTCTGGGATCAGGGCTTATTTGGTGGCTCAGTGGTAAAGAATCCACCTGCCAGTGCAGGAGATGTGGGTTTGATCCTTGAGTTGGGAAGATCCCCTGGAGGAGGAAATGGCAACCCACTCTAGTATTCTTGCCTGGAAAATTCCATAGACAGAGGAACCTGGTGGGCTACAATCCATAGGGTTGCAAAAGAGTTGTACATGACTGAATGACTAAACTTTTATTTCTAACAGCTTCCCCAGTGATGATGGTGATGATACTGGTCCAGTGATGCACATTGAGAATAACTGCCCTAGACTGATCAACCTCCACTGAAGCCCTGAGAGGACACGTGACTGATGCCAGGGGAGTCCACTGCCAGGTTGACTCACAAGTCCTTGAGCTCCAGGGTGATTTGGAGCACAGCAAGAAATGACTGTGACTTCATGCTATTCTGGCATCTTATGTGAATGACTTCTAACTCATTACTGGCTGTATACAATCTTTTACATTTCCACTGCAAAAGCCATTTGTGGTTGACAGGAAGAATCTGGAGGATATAATGGTAGGCAAAGTTGAAGTTTTTGCTCAGGGGGAAAATAAAGCACAATACTATGAGAGACAGCTTTACAGATGCAGGAGTAGGTAAGGACAATGCAAAACCTATATGGAACAAACAACCGTTTTTTTTTTTTTTTTTTTTTTTGAAAATGACCCAGGGATACTTTTCTCAAACTTTAGGGCACTTAGGAATCCCTTGAGAAACTCACTATCATTCAGATTCCAGAGCCTGATCCCATAGAGTCTCCTAGAGAGGCAGATGGGGAGAGAACCCAGTANTTTTTTTTTTTTTTTTCTATTTGAAAATGACCCAGGGATACTTTTCTCAAACTTTAGGGCACTTAGGAATCCCTTGAGAAACTCACTATCATTCAGATTCCAGAGCCTGATCCCATAGAGTCTCCTAGAGAGGCAGATGGGGAGAGAACCCAGTAATCTGTATTTTTAAATAACTAACACCTTTCAGATTCAAAGACACCAAGAAATCACCTGATGGTAAGCTTCTGTGGGGGCCAGACAATGTTTATAAATCTCAGTATTGTTCACATGTACAAAGGTTCTTGAAAAATGTGTTAAACCACCTGCCTGGTTGGGAACATCTCTTCAATAAAGAGAACTTTCTTTGTGACCAGTTTTCTCTATTTGTTTTTACAGTCACTTTCCTTTCCCCCACCCTCTATTTGGCTTTTAAATGTGGTAGGAACAGCCTTTTGATGGTAGAGTTTAAGGGCTCCTCCTGGCCCCCCTTACCTACTGGCAGCAGATCCTTCAGCCACTACTAGGCCACCCCACCCAACCTCCATCCACCTGCTGTCACTCTCTCTAATACAGCTTGCCCACTGCCCAGAGCACGTCCAGACTGAGTAGTCACCTTAAGTGCACAGAGCGACCGGTGAGTAAAGTGGGGCTGTTCTAGGACAGCAGCATAGCCTGTTTTGCCGCCGCGAGAGCAACCAAAGCAATTCCTGTCTGTACTGCATGGTATGTGATTATATGCTACGTGTCATTGTGATCCCATTTTTCAAATTATTGACTTAGGTGTTGGTTACCTAAAATCAATATTATTTCCAAATATTTTCCTAATGCATGTTATTTCAGAGAAAATGTATTAACATTGCTCACAATCCTCAGAGAGATAAAATGGAGGCCATTATATCTTCAGCTTAAACCTCACTTTATATGCTTTCTGTAGTTTGTAGTCTTGTTTCCTAGGAACATATAAAGCAATTTGAATTATGGCCAAATTCCAGTGTAGATATATTGATTCTAGAAGCCAGTCTTACTATTTACATCACTGAAATTTGATGGCTGTGTGTGTGTGTGTGTGTGTGTGTGTGTGTGTCTTGATTAAAATTCCTGCTGCTCTGAAACAGAGATTTTTCAGATACAGAACTATTTTTTTTTAACTTTTCAGTTTACCCCAGTCCTTCCTCCCAAAAAACAACTCATCTTCTGAAAACAAACAAACAAACAAAAAACAAAACCACACACACACACACACACACACACACACACACACAAATTTTCCTTACGAAAGATAGGCTCCCTGTGGCATTTAATGAGTTACCCATCATTAACTCTGCAGGATACAGTCAATAAATTTAATATGTGTGTACTTAAATGAAAGATCTGACAGCTATGAATTGCAAACAGGAATTTGGTACAAAAAGAGAGTTTTTTTTTTTTTTTATGAGTAAAAAACATAAGAACAACATCATTGGAACTTATATTAAAAATAAACTTTTTCCTGGCTACTTCCTTCCTTAAAGTTTTATTAGAAGGAGGAACTGATGTTTAAGGGCATTTGGGGACAAGCTGGGGATGAAGTACCATACTATTAGAAGCAGAAATCTCCAGTGAGACCATTTGAGTTTAGCACCTATCTCTTTCTGCATCTTACTCATGAATTGGGTGAAGAATTGACACTGCTCTCAGTTCTGGGCCATTCATCTTTCCATTTAGAAACCTTTTTAAGAAAGAGGATGAAAAGGAGAACTAATAAAGAAACATAAATTTATTTTGTTTTTAGGAAGGGTTGGGATCCAGAGAAGTAACTTTTACTGTTTATTCACCATGAATCAAGTGCCAAGTGAAGTATTTTATCTAAGTAGTTCTATTTAGTTCTAAAAAGTCTCAGTTTTTATAGATCTATGAAGAGATGAATAATTTCTATATTATCAGCTGAGGCTAAGAGATTTTAACTCAACTACCCCAAGTCACAAAACTAACAGAGTATAGAACTGCTACCAACCTACTTGACTCCCCAAACTGCTCTACTATATCAAGATATTTAGCTTTTAATTTGGGGATGAGCAAATTTTTTTTTCCTGTAAAGGGCCAGAGAGTAAATATTTTGGACTTTGACAGCCATATGGTCTCTGTTGCAACTTCTCAACTCTGCCGTGGTGGGCAAAAACAGCCGTAGACAGTACATAAATGAATGAACGTGGCTGTGTTCCAATAAAAAAAATCATGGACGCTGAAATTTGAATTTCATTTAATTTTCATGTGTCATGAAATATCCCTCTCGGTTCTTGTTTTTTCCAACTGTTTGAAAAATGTAGACATCATTCTCAGTTTACAGTCATACAGAAACACTATGACTGACTGAATGTGGCCCTGGAGCCTTCATTTACAAACTTCTCCTTTAATTTCCTAAGCATCTGGAAGTCAAGGGTTGCACTTTTTTTTTGGTTCTCTGGGTCTTCTGAGGGCCTCCCACAGTGCCTAAAATAGAGCAGGCTCTTGCTAACATTTGGTGAATGGATTGAATATATGGCTCTCGGTGTCATTTTTATCTTTCCCATGATATATTTCTCAGTCTCTCTTTACTAGAGCTTAAATTGCCTCCATTGCTGTAACTTAAAATTTTTTCAGAGAAAACTAAAAGTTGTATCATTTAAAGTTACTGTACCTTAACAAATGCACCTAAAGTGGCACTGTTTTTGCATGCATGAAAGCTCAAAGCCTCAACAACTCCCAAGAGCGATTAATCTTCTAACACTAATTAGATATTTGCTAATTAGCGTCTGATGTGTGAAATGAAAAAACATTTTGAAGCTGAAATGAATAGGGTCTAGAAAGATAGGGCGGTATTCCAGTTCCCCCTTTTCCATATTATTATCATATTTCATAAATATTAATAAGATCACATGATACCAGCTGCTCTATAAAATTATCTCTCTGAACGAAGGCTTTTGTTTGATATAATAGGGATGTGTCAATATTTTGCATATGGAAGAAAGCACTCAATGAAGGAGAGAGTTTTTTTCCCTCAATGTTAAAGAGATGTCATATTTCATGAATCACTTTTATGCTCGATCAACCAGTTTTACTTTTTAGCCTAGACTTCTTCCCATAAGGGAAGGTAGAAAAACCTTTCTCTAAATTATCACTTTTCTTCCTCTCCTATACCTTAATCTTATCTTGGTTTAAAAGAGAACTTAATAGAGTGGAAAGTATCTTAAACCTATGATTCTCTGTAAGGAAATAATAGAAATCATTACAGAATGGTCCATTTCAATAAGGAATTTGACTAGTAAAAGAGAGACATTTGAATTTCATTAATTGTATGCATGAGGACAGTCCTAAAAAACCTCCATATGCCATTTTCGTATTAAGAAAAAAAGAACCATAAAGAATGGGATAGAGGTTTCAGTGCTTCAAGCTCACACACAGAGGCTATAATATTCAAGTTATAAATATTAATTCATGTTGTATTCATAAAATGTAACATTTTGATATGAAATATTTCTGAAGGGAGAGCCCACATTACACATATTTGTTTCTGAAAGAAAAGACCTATAATAATAAACTATTTCAGCTGGTGTGGGATTTTTTGAAAAGCCACTCACCTGTGAATGCTGGTCATATCACAAATTATATCTAATTACAGCATTGATACAGTAATTTGAAATGATAGCTAAGCACAAGTTGACAAAGGTGACATTGAAACATAATGACGATGAGATTATCATTTTCTTAGGCTGACATTTTGTGATTATAATAATGCTGATCGAGATGATTAAAATCATAATGAAGGGAAAGCTTCAAGAGCCAGAACAAAACACACAGAGACTAGAGAGAGCTAACTATCATTTTGCCTTCTGCTTCTTCGATATGACTTGTCCTTTCTGTGTAAAGTTAGGCACTTGTACTAGTTCTAGAGAACTGTGGAACCTGCAGTTGATAGATGGTATTTTCTACCGACTCCCTCAAGTGTCTGTTTTTCAAAGCTAGAGTGAAAGGATAAGGTCACTCACGCCAATGTATCCATTTACACTGGGGACTGTTTTCCAATTGGCTCTGAGATTGTATATCAGCTCCCAGATGCAAAACATCAATATACTATCTGCTCTGATACTCGGTTATCAAGCTCTTCAGCTTAAAATTCATGGTGATCCCAAAGCTCTGCACTGCTGCAAACAACAAGTGAATGGGAAAAGTCTGGCTGACACTACCCCTTCACTTATCATTACATGAGAATAAAACCAGACAGCTTTTAATTACCAAGAAGAGAAATAAGGCAAGGTGAATCATACCCAATCAAGACATCACCAGTCAATCCAGCGGGCAGACTGGCTGAACTTGGGAGATGAATGACGTACTACTGTACTTTGCTCAAAAGAGCCCATTTAAATTGCAGCAAGTTCAAAGTATCTGATGAGACTGTAATTCCAGCTGATTTTGAACCTCATTTCAAAAATAGAAGATAAATGTGTCTCAGTTATTTAAAATCACCCTGCCAACTATCCATGTGTTCTCAAATTTGGTTTTCATTTACCTATGCTATCAGTGTCTTAAAGGCTCATCATAGGTTCATGGATAGTCATCGGAAAGTAATTTGCAAAAAATCTCTGCCACCAGCTAGGTAGGTGCAATTGCCCCATTTTACTGATGCGGCAACTGAGACGCAGACCATAAATACTGCCTCTGAATGGGGAGCTTCTCACTATCTAAAAAAAGTCTTACACTCTGCAACATTCGAAAAGTTCTCCTCCTCCCTTTAAGTATATGCTGACTCTCTGTAGCTCAGATAGCATGGCTTGGTTACTACTACTTACTTTTTCTGCAAATCAAAGAGGTAAGTTATAGAGTAAATTGCATGACATCCAAGTGTCCCCCATTCCTTAGCAAGTCTCTGTTTCATTGTAATCTTCACCTTTATTTATCCCACCCTAATGATATCCACCTGGGTTGTAATAGCACCTTTCCCCAAGGATCACCTATGACCTTAATCTTTGCCATGTGCTTAGGAAGATGGAAGTGGACAAAGATCGTGGGAGAGAGGAAAAGCTCACACATGTCCACACTCAGTCTCAGAGTTACAAAGCAATGACTGTTTAAGGTCTCATTTTGTTTATCAAGAAATAAAACCATCATTATTCTGAGTTAAATATACACCTCTTGATGGATGAAGCTAGTATTTCTCCACTTTTAGTCACTTGAGCCTTAGAATTTTTCATTTTTCCTTTCATATCAACTGCTGACTATTGATACAATAATTTGAAATGATAGCTAAGTGCATGCTGACAATGGTGACATTGGAACATAATGATGATTAGATTATTGTTATTATGTGATTGGCACTATAATACACACATTTTATATAGTTATCTCCTTTATTCCTGACAACGTTGTTTCTTACAATTTATATTACAGATTAAGAAATTCAGCTCAGAAAACTTTGTTTCACTCCATTCTCTCCAAAACATTTACTCAGCACACAGAGTATGTTGACCATTGTGTTGGGCCGGACACCTGATTTTTGAGCTAACGGATAACTTAGAGTCTACATTCTCACCACTTTAGGCACTGGCTGAGAGCTTAATGACAGGTGAGTTCTCTCTCTCTGTTGTCTGACTCCACATTAAAATCATGAACATGAATCATGTTCATGTGTCAGCCCCCATGAACAAACCCACACACACCTGTGTTCTTGGCATCCTTTATTATCATCAGGTATCATTAATCTATAGCCCACAAACCAAGTCTAGTCTGAAGTCTGTTTTTTGTATGGCCCATAAGCTGAGGGTGGTTTCTCTTCCATTTTTAAAGTGTTGTTTTAAGAAAAGAAGAATATGTGACAGACATTATGACTCAGCCCTAAATGTTTACTATTTCACTTTTTACAGGAAAAGTTTGCCAGTGGATTATCTTTTTAAAGGAAAGTTAAATCGCCTTCAGTGACTTTTATGTGACTTTTAAATAGCTTTGTACAGATAGTATGTGTTGCTGGGTTAAGGTTTCTTTTTGTGGAAGTGGTTATTATTTATTTACAGATAAATTCTAGTTCTTGTGAGAAGCATTTTTTTTTTAGCATATCAATCCTATTAACCCTCAAAATGAGCACAGGTAGGCACTATTCTTACCCTACTTTGCAGGGAAAGAGATTCCGGCTCAGGATGGGCAAGTTTCAGAGAGTGTGGTCTGGCAACCAGCCAGGATTCAAACATTACTCTGTCTAGTCCCACCACTAGCCTAGAGGGGACTATAATACTAATAAGAAAAAGGTATCACCGCCTGATGGATGCAGACAATGCCAGTGCTAGCTGTTTGGCAAGGGGATTATGAGCTAGCTAGCTGCCCCACTTTCCCTCTTGCCAAGCTTCCTGCATAACCACAAGCAGATCGAGTTTATGAGTCTCTCTGGCATCTTGCTTCTCATTCTTGAGCTTTAATTTCCATGCATTAATGTGCAGTGAGCATTCTACGTTTGGTACCTTCTTGGCACTGCTTGCTCATTTATAACTGGGTGTTCTTTAAGCAGGGTTTGGATTTCCTCTAAGGATCATCACTGTGGCCTCCTCTGCTAGGCTTCCACCTGTTTCTCAGGCCCAGCTCCCCCATCTCCTGACATTCATGACAGGCAGAAGAGGGTCGAGGAAGGGAGTCTGACTAACTCTACCCATTGACTTGAACCACAGAGAGCTACAGTCAGATGAGCAGGGGAATCCACACCCACCCCTCCCAGCCTCAAAGGTCAATAAGTTATGTTGTGGCTTTGAGCTTCTCACTGGAACCTTCTGAAAAGATCCATCTAGAAGACACAGGTACAAGCAGAAAAGGAGATGGGAGAGTCATCTGAACTTTGCTTCTTAAAGTTCTGAATCTTTGCTTGAAAAGAATATACACAACTCTTTCATCTTAGACAAGGGGCAATTTCACTTAACCTAGAAAAACTATGTTAATAAGATGCTTCTAATTGACCAAAGTAAGAGGAAAAAAACAAAACAAAAGGAAATCACATTAAGAGAAATTTTATCCTTAAGACATGGAAAGTGCTGGGTTCAAGGGAGTCTTCTTCAGAACCTAGGGTGTTCTGCAAGGGTTATGAGGCATCAGGAGGAGGCACAATAGGGGTGGCAGGGCAGCGCAGAAGCATGGCTTGAGAGATGATGGGCAGACGTGGAGACCACCAGCTCTTACCAGTGTTATTCCTAGACTGCTCATAGCNCATGTTAATAAGATGCTTCTAATTGACCAAAGTAAGAGAAAAAAAAAAAAAAAAAAGGAAATCACATTAAAAGAAATTTTATCCTTAAGACATGGAAAGTGCTGGATTCAAGGGAGTCTTGTTCAGAACCTAGGGTGTTCTGCAAGGGTTATGTGGCATCAGGAGGAGGGACAATAGGAGTGGCAGGGCAGCGCAGAAGCACGGCTTGAGAGATGATGGGCAGACGTGGAGACCACCAGCTCTTACCAGTGTTATTCCTAGACTGCTCATAGCTATCCGCCTTACTCTCAGTCTCTCCTCCTCTATCCTGCACCTCAACTTAATCCTTCTGAAAATAGTTTTTCATCGTGTCACTCCATTTCTCAAATACACTTCAAATGGTTCTCACTGAAAATTAAGTCCAACTGCCTCTCCCTGGCATTTAAACATAGGGTTGTCAGATAAAACACAGGACACCCACTTCAATTTAAATTTCATATAAAGAAAAGGTGATTTTTTTCAGATATACAACAAGCAATTTCTTCAGGATAGTATGATCCAATCAAAATAACTTCTTGTGTGTGAAATTCAAATTGAACTGGATATCCGGTATTTTATTTGCTAAATCTGCAAATTCAGAAGCATTTTGAATCTGCCCCCAACCCTTCTTTGGAGGTGTATCTTCTTGCATTCCCTCCAAGCCGTTTTCCTGCTCTTTAAAATGAACGAGGCACATTCTTGTCTCCAAGCCTTGCTCATGCTTGCACCCTCACCTGGAATGACCACTTCATTTGTCTTTCTCTATCCAGCAAATTTCTACCTCACTGCCTCCCCCAAGAATATTTTTAGCCCCTGAGAAATCGGATCTATGAGATGTCTATGGAATCCTCACTTGACCTTTGGTAAATAACTACATTGCATTTTATCTGATACTGGTGGTAGGGTGGCATCTTTGTTTATTTCAGCCCTGAATTGCTGTGCTAGTCTGACCACTCTGTCATGCTCCAGATATGTCCTTCCATGTGGACACACTCTGTGATATTTAGCTTAAATCAGTTGTTACTGGAGCTTCTGAATGGTTTAGTAGCTTATCTAAGACTACAAGTCTGGCAAGTGACATAGTAGGTTTCTCACCTAATTAAGAACAGTGCGGGTGACTCAAAGCTATGCTGTTGGCTTTCTGTTGATTTTATCCCTACATGTATTGTGCATTTGGTCTTTTTTCTATCCCTATGTATTCTGCTGCTGCTGCTACTGCTGCTGCTGCTAAGTTGCTTCAGTCGTGTCCGACTCTGTGCGACCCCATAAACGGCAGCCCACCAGGCTCCCCTGTCCCTGGGATTCTCCAGGCAAGAACACTGAAGGGGGTTGCCATTTCCTTCTCCAATGCAGGAAAGTGAAAAGTGAAAGTGAAGTCACTCAGTCGTGTCCGACTCTTAGCGACCCCATGGACTGCAGCCTACCAGGCTCCTCCATCCATGAGGTTTCCAGGCAAGAGTACTGGAGTGGGGTGCCATTGCCTTCTCCGCTATGTATTCTACTCCATGCCATTTTACCTACATGCTGCCCGCAAGTAATGGCTACCTGACCAGTTTCTCTGTCTGCAGCATACCTCACAAGCTTCTACCATAACTGACTGTACTCAAGTCTGTGAAAAATCTTCCTAAGACCACTATGAACATGGTACCCACAACTTTAGGAAACTTCATACTTCCCAAGCTTATTGACTTGTTTTTCTAGGTTGTGCATTTTCCGAATCCAACCTACTCTTTTGCTTTACTAGCAATAATCCCTTACATGGACATTTTTCACCCAAAGCCATATCCTCTCTGAAGATTTCCAGTTTTCTGCTTCTATACTGTCTCCTGAAATGGTCTACATTCCTATCTCAAACAGTCAAGATCTTTCAAGCTTATATAGGGTACATACACACACATATTTCCACTTGAATTAGTTTTTACTAAACTTTTCATATGTCTTATATAAGTATTGTGTTGGCCAAAAAGTTCATTCTGGTTTTTCCATAAGATATTACAGAAAAAAACAAATAAACTTTTTGGCCAACCCAATAATAAAACTTTAAATGTCTCATGGCGACAGAGAACACCTACCATTGTCCTAAGATGGTATGCAAGTAGTTGTTGTTTTGCTGTTGCTAAATTGTGTCTGACTGTTTTGCAATCCAATGGACTGTAGCCACCCAGTCTCCTCTGTCCATGGGATTTCCCAGGCAAGAATACTGAAGTGGGTTGCCATTCCCTTCTCCAGGGGATCTTCCAGACCCAGGGACCAAAACTGCCTCTCCTGCATTGCACCAGATTCTTATGTACTCTATTCAGGTTCCTCATCTACAAATGGGGAAAATAGTAGCTCCCACCTCATGTGACTATGAGATCAGATGAGCCCATACACATAACTAAAGGTAGCTTATAGCTATGTTGGAAAAATTCTAAATAAAGACAGGCTGAACAAATAAAGATGTTGGGCAGAGATATGCTATTTCCCGCTATACCTGGGAAACGTGATCTAACTCATAGCATCAATAAGGATGTGAAAAGATAGCCTGCTGGGTAATAAGGTTTCCTGAAGTTCAGCAAAGAGGAGTACCTAAGTTCTAAGGCCCATTAAAAGATAACTTGTTGGGGGACTATTTTTTATAATAAAGTAAAAATAAAAATGGCTTTTAACCTTATTTTCTTTATCTGAATCTTAGTTTATTTTCCCTCTTTACTTGAACCTTATTTTCCAATAAAAAGTTGTCGTCTTTGCAAACGATATTCAATAAGCCTGTAATTCTTGCCTCCTGCTGTAAAACCACTAGTAAAAAAGCATAACAGGGTATTCTTGGGTATAAGGCAGCTGTCATCCATATCTCCAAGAACAGGAGGGGGAAACCTACTATTAGAAACCCCTCGAAAAGAAAGGAAGCCGCTGTTGCAGCTACTTCCAGTGTTTAACCAGGTCTGTAAACATAATATTAGATGTCTCGTGCTACTCTGGTGTCATTTATTTGGAGGCAGTAAGTGAAACCTCTTTAGGCTCCCGTGCTCCTCGCCGTCACGGACTCATGTAAGGCTGCCCTGTTTGCTTCACATCAGCTCAGTCGAGCCATGTACCCTCTTCAGTTTTCTCCACTCAGACGGAGGAGTTAATGCAGTTAGATTGCTCCTGGGCTTCTAGCGGGACTACTTCAAATGATATTACTTCCATTTGTGACGTGCATCACCAGCAGTGCTCACATTTGAGGCCAACCGCAAACAGACATCTAAGTCCGCTGGCTGCAAGAGCAGCCGCGCTTCCCTGCTGAAAAGCCAGGGAGCGACAGGGCTATAAATTTGTCAATTTCCTCAACAGCCCGGTGGTGCGCGGGCCGCCACCTGAATGGGACTCTTGAGCAAGGCCACGGATTGCTCTGAGTTCCCAGGATTTGCAGGGAACTGTGTTCACGGATCACAAGCCTGTTTTTGACAGCGTGGATCGATGCAAGGAGAGTGAAAACTTAAATCAGGGCTTTCTTCTGATAACTGCCATTTGGGGAGAAAATCCACTTTGGGCAAAAAAGAAGGGACTTGAGGGCACCCACCACGCAGGCTTCCTCCAGGATGAAAAGACACAGTAAAAGTAACATGTGAAGCTCACAGCCAGACTGGACAGCGGGACTACAGGAAGGATACCGCTCACACACACAGATATTCACCTGCCAACAATTGGACAGTCCTTCCCAGTTTTATTGCTAATGCTTTTATTTCTTTAATTATTCTGTGTCACAACTAATTTAAAAAAAAGTTTCCAAATTAACTACATGTGCAACTGATTTTAAGTTTCCAATGTGTCAGAGATATATAGTAAAAGTTAAATTCCTAGAAAAATGGATATCCTGGTTATGCAAATTGCCCTAAAAGTTTCTAATATCCTCTGTTTCTTTATGCATCTTCTTGCGGCTTGGTAGTAGTGTTCTGCAGATCACATTTTTAGTGACACTGCTTTAGGATACCTTCTATACATTTTAGTACAAAGGACTACTCACAAAGATGGTTAAAAACATAATAGACTTTTCTTTGTAATACGTAAAGCATTCACAAAACAGATTATAATATTGAACCCCTTTCCTTTAGTTTTGGAAGAGTAACCATGTCTTTCTTGTCCAATCTACTCATCAATTTCAAACATGCTGGTGTGGGGTCTCCAGAGGATCTGGGAATCCTGTAACCTCGGTCACTGTGTTTTTTCTCATTGCAATAGACATTATAGAATTTCAGAAGGCTAAGAGAATATATTGCCTTCCAGGTGGCTTAGTGGTAAAGAATCCACCTACTAACAAGGGATTCGATTCCTGGGTCAGGAAGATCTCCTGGAAATGGCAACTCACCTGAACATCCTTGCCTGGAAAATTCCATGGACAGAGCAGGCTGGCAGGCTGTAGTTCATGGGGTTGCAAAGAGTCAGACATGACTGAACGTACAAACACACATAAAAATTTATTTATATTACAAAATTTAGAAATTTTAGTTTTAAATCAGTGATTATTTAGTGAATTTCATGAGCTAACCCAGTCACTTATTTCTGTACTAACCAACAGAATTCAATCAATTCTTTGTATTGTTTTACACGTAAACTCACTGTTTTCAACGTTTTAGAGGCATTTCCTATCAAAACTCCCCTTCATTCCAGCTCTCCCTCTGTGTTTGCTCCATGTGTTAAGATGCTCTGGCTTGAAGATAAGCACAGCGGATACTCGATACCTGTCTCTTATACACATCTAGATGTGTATAAGAGACAGGATTCTTATGTACTCTATTCAGGTTCCTCATCTACAAATGGGGAAAATAGTAGCTCCCACCTCATGTGACTATGAGATCAGATGAGCCCATACACATAACTAAAGGTAGCTTATAGCTATGTTGGAAAAATTCTAAATAAAGACAGGCTGAACAAATAAAGATGTTGGGCAGAGATATGCTATTTCCCGCTATACCTGGGAAACGTGATCTAACTCATAGCATCAATAAGGATGTGAAAAGATAGCCTGCTGGGTAATAAGGTTTCCTGAAGTTCAGCAAAGAGGAGTACCTAAGTTCTAAGGCCCATTAAAAGATAACTTGTTGGGGGACTATTTTTTATAATAAAGTAAAAATAAAAATGGCTTTTAACCTTATTTTCTTTATCTGAATCTTAGTTTATTTTCCCTCTTTACTTGAACCTTATTTTCCAATAAAAAGTTGTCGTCTTTGCAAACGATATTCAATAAGCCTGTAATTCTTGCCTCCTGCTGTAAAACCACTAGTAAAAAAGCATAACAGGGTATTCTTGGGTATAAGGCAGCTGTCATCCATATCTCCAAGAACAGGAGGGGGAAACCTACTATTAGAAACCCCTCGAAAAGAAAGGAAGCCGCTGTTGCAGCTACTTCCAGTGTTTAACCAGGTCTGTAAACATAATATTAGATGTCTCGTGCTACTCTGGTGTCATTTATTTGGAGGCAGTAAGTGAAACCTCTTTAGGCTCCCGTGCTCCTCGCCGTCACGGACTCATGTAAGGCTGTCCTGTTTGCTTCACATCAGCTCAGTCGAGCCATGTACCCTCTTCAGTTTTCTCCACTCAGACGGAGGAGTTAATGCAGTTAGATTGCTCCTGGGCTTCTAGCGGGACTACTTCAAATGATATTACTTCCATTTGTGACGTGCATCACCAGCAGTGCTCACATTTGAGGCCAACCGCAAACAGACATCTAAGTCCGCTGGCTGCAAGAGCAGCCGCGCTTCCCTGCTGAAAAGCCAGGGAGCGACAGGGCTATAAATTTGTCAATTTCCTCAACAGCCCGGTGGTGCGCGGGCCGCCACCTGAATGGGACTCTTGAGCAAGGCCACGGATTGCTCTGAGTTCCCAGGATTTGCAGGGAACTGTGTTCACGGATCACAAGCCTGTTTTTGACAGCGCGGATCGATGCAAGGAGAGTGAAAACTTAAATCAGGGCTTTCTTCTGATAACTGCCATTTGGGGAGAAAATCCACTTTGGGCAAAAAAGAAGGGACTTGAGGGCACCCACCACGCAGGCTTCCTCCAGGATGAAAAGACACAGTAAAAGTAACATGTGAAGCTCACAGCCAGACTGGACAGCGGGACTACAGGAAGGATACCGCTCACACACACAGATATTCACCTGCCAACAATTGGACAGTCCTTCCCAGTTTTATTGCTAATGCTTTTATTTCTTTAATTATTCTGTGTCACAACTAATTTAAAAAAAAGTTTCCAAATTAACTACATGTGCAACTGATTTTAAGTTTCCAATGTGTCAGAGATATATAGTAAAAGTTAAATTCCTAGAAAAATGGATATCCTGGTTATGCAAATTGCCCTAAAAGTTTCTAATATCCTCTGTTTCTTTATGCATCTTCTTGCGGCTTGGTAGTAGTGTTCTGCAGATCACATTTTTAGTGACACTGCTTTAGGATACCTTCTATACATTTTAGTACAAAGGACTACTCACAAAGATGGTTAAATAACATAATAGACTTTTCTTTGTAATACGTAAAGCATTCACAAAACAGATTATAATATTGAACCCCTTTCCTTTAGTTTTGGAAGAGTAACCATGTCTTTCTTGTCCAATCTACTCATCAATTTCAAACATGCTGGTGTGGGGTCTCCAGAGGATCTGGGAATCCTGTAACCTCGGTCACTGTGTTTTTTCTCATTGCAATAGACATTATAGAATTTCAGAAGGCTAAGAGAATATATTGCCTTCCAGGTGGCTTAGTGGTAAAGAATCCGCCTACTAACAAGGGATTCGATTCCTGGGTCAGGAAGATCTCCTGGAAATGGCAACTCACCTGAACATCCTTGCCTGGAAAATTCCATGGACAGAGCAGGCTGGCAGGTTGTAGTTCATGGGGTTGCAAAGAGTCAGACATGACTGAACGTACAAACACACATAAAAATTTATTTATATTACAAAATTTAGAAATTTTAGTTTTAAATCAGTGATTATTTACTGAATTTCATGAGCTAACCCAGTCACTTATTTCTGTACTAATCAACAGAATTCAATCAATTCTTTGTATTGTTTTACACGTAAACTCACTGTTTTCAACGTTTTAGAGGCATTTCCTATCAAAACTCCCCTTCATTCCAGCTCTCCCTCTGTGTTTGCTCCATGTGTTAAGATGCTCTGGCTTGAAGATAAGCACAGTGGATACTTGATACTCATCAAAGACATGAAGCTTCTCACAAGTGCACAGGTGAACACGTTGATATGTAATGATAAGTTATGTTAACTCCAAACTCCTAATCATATACAGACTACTATATATAAAACAGATAACCCACAAGGACCTATAGCACAGGGAACTACACTCAGAATTTTATAATAATCTATAAGGGAAAAGAATCTGAAAAATAATAGATATATGTATATGTGTAACTGAATCACTTTACTATATACTTGAAAGTAACACAGCATTGCAAATCAGATATACTTTAATAAAAAAATTAAAAATATTTTAATTATCATAATATAAAGGAAAAAAAGATGTAATGAAGAAGAGATGATCCAAATGAAAGAAATGGAAGAATGGATTCTAGTTCTAGCAACATAAAATCACACGACTATAGATTGTTCAAAGCCTAAAAGGAATTTCTATAGATCATGCCTCAATTTGTAAATGTGAAAATTAGAACAGCAACTTCAGAGTAATTGGTTTGCAGCAGGACCAATAATCTGGCTCAGAAGATGAAAGGGCAGTGATGAAGCAGAAACCACTGCTGACTGATTTGCTTTTCCTCCATTTGAGTCTAACATAAAATTGAAAAAAATATATTTACTTCATTTATTCATTTGATTACCAACATCTAGTGTATATAATCCCATGTGAAGAAGAGATAAGAGGTCTTTGGATGAAATGATGTAAGCAAGCCAAGGTTTTCTTACCAATGATGGTCTTTACTGTTATTAAAAACAGATTTAAAGCACACTCATAGAGAAATCTTTCTCCTATTTTCAGTCTTTTTACTTCAATCATTCCCACAATACTTATACAAGTAAACTAAGTATAAAGGAAAACCATATGGTAATGTAGAGAATTTCAAGAAGCATGAAGACAGTTGTTAGTGGCAAAGGAGAATCAATATTGGGCTAAAATGTGTTTTTTTTAAATTAATTAATTTTAATTGGAGGCTAATTACTTTACAGTATTGTAGTGGTTTTTACCATACATTGACATGTATAAACACAATAAGGAGAGATGAGGGTGTGAAGAGTTTACGTCAATTCATTGCAGTGAGTTCAACAAAGATGATTTTACTTTTTAAATTATCTTTAACTGTGCTGGTTTCTGTTGCACAACATCACAAATCAGTCATAACGGTTTACATATTACTGTATATCTATCTCCCCTCCCTCTGGAGCCTCCCTCCCCGCCCCTCCCGCACCCCGCCTGTCGGGGTCATCACAGCGCTGCAGGCTGGGCTCCCCTGTCACACAGCGGCTTCCCGCTAGCTCTCTGTTTTACACATGGTAGTGCATATACATTGATGCTGCTTTCTCAGTTTGGCCCACCCTCTCCTCCCTGCTGCATCAAGTCTGTTCTCTATATCTCAACAGTATTTTAAAACATAAGAAAAACCAGTCATTGATTGAGCTGCTACAGATGCTGGGTACTTCTAAGTACCATAGAGTGTATGATGGGATTCAAAGAATGAAACTTGGAAAAGTTAAATACAGCTAGACAGACAGATGAGGGTTAGTACCCAGTGACACAATATGTGCCAGGCACTATGGTAAGACTTCTGCTCGGATGATTTTATTTAATGCTCTCAATAAACTGCTAAAGTAGGTATATTATTATAACTTGACTTTAAAGATGAAGTTATCAAGACTCAGATTAAGAAATTTAGCTAAGTTAATAAGGTAAAGAAATTCTAAATATAGTGACCATGCTTCATTTTTGACACTATTCTTCTTCAACATCCTCTTCTGCCTGGCAGCAAGTGGCAGGACACTCAACCAGACACCACACATGCCTAGCCCAGGATGGTTTCCAGTCCATTTGGCTTCCCAGTGAGCCAGGGGCACTGGAAGGCAATGACCTTTCTTATCTAAGATGAATATAGTTCCAATTATTTCTCCACTGTCACAATTTATCATTCAAGATTGCCTTCTAATTTGCAGTCCTCCAAACTGTCAGACTTTTACTGGCTGCTTTAATTACAGAAGTTTATCTAAATAAAAAAGGGGTAATATGAATTTTGTCAGAGGTGGATTTTCTATAGCTATCAAAGCAAATGCTGAATACCTTGTGTGGGCTTATTAAAATGTATTTAATGGACCTGAGCTCAAACTGCTTTTCAGTCTTTTTTTGGCCTCTAGAAAGGATGGAACTTCTCTGGCAGTTTCAGAAAAATTACAAGGTTTCATGAGGCAGAATCATCCTCTTTGCACACTGAAGATTAAGTATTATTCTTTTTTTTTTCTCATCAGAGCAAGAACACCCTAATACTATGACATACAATTGAACTTTCATTCAATAAGCATTTACTTAGTGCCTACTGTATACTACGGTTGAGGTACAAGGATTCACGGTCTCCACTCTCACAGAATTCTGAATCTATAATATACAAGGCACATATAGTTATTCAATGAAAAAAATGGCAATAAAGAAGTACGCAGAAAGTATTATGGGCTCACAAGTGGATAAGCAACTATTTCTACCCTTTAGGTCACAGAATGCTTCAAGAGAAAAGGAGCCATTTTCTCCTTTGAGATATTGGCATCAGTTTACTGAGTAAGGCAAGGGGTAGAACAATCCAGACAGAAGGAGTGGCGTAGATACAGAGAGACCAGGAAATGCAAAGCATGAGAAATAAGACGGTAGATTTGAAAAGATGTCATATAACAACACAAAGAAAGAAAACAACTCATGATATGAAATTCTGATCTTCCAAATCCTGTGCATCTAATTTATGAGAGTCTGCTGACTTATTTTTGGAAGGGATACTGGTTTTTGTTGAATATTTAGGCCTACTAAACATCAGCCTTTGGGTTTGCCTGTGCATGAGAGCCTATGTAATATGTCAGATTCCTTTCTGTGACAAAAATTTAAAGTCATGAATTATTTTTCTCTGCGTAGGAATGTAAAGCTCCAGTTGTCTGTCTCTGTAAATAAAAGTTCATTCTTCCAATCTGAGAAATGGAGGAATAGGGGTGTATGGGGCTTCTCTGGTGGCTCAGACAGTAAAGAATCCATGTGCAATGCAAGAGGCATGAGTTTGATCCCTGGGTCAGGAAGATCTCTTGGAGAAGGGAATAGCTACCCAATCCAGTATTCTTGCCTGGAGAATTTCATGGACAGGAGAGCCTGGAAAGCTAGGGGGTGTATGAGAAGGGAGTGTAGTAAGGAGAGTGGGGATTCTCAATCAAAGATCTCTTATTTCTAGAGAGTTCATTCCTAATGCCAGGAGACAGGGGATTTATTGTACTTGAATCCATGTGGACCTCACACTTTTCTGAGGGATAGTGGGGCATATAAGGGTATTACATATGCCCTCAGAAATATTTGCATAAACATTTCAGCAAGATTCCATGATCTCTACTTGACAGACTGTGAACATTTCAGGAGCGGATTTCCAGAGACACGGAGATTTTTTTTTCTAGAAATCAAACCCTCCAAATGTATGCTACTAGAGAAGGCATTATCCAAGGTAAAGGGCAGAGACCAACCAATTAGCAGATGAACAGGAATGAGAAAGAAGGAATCTAACTTCCCAGGGAAAGAGAGCTAGAGAAATTTAAGAGTTTTCATGAAATTTTGTTGTAACTGATAAAATAACCTTTTTTTAAAAACAAGGACTAAGAAACCATCAATATTGGCTAGGAAGGAATCACAAAGTGCAAGCAAGCCAAAAGAAGAAAAACGTAGCCCAACAGTTTTACTATGGTTTTCTGGTTATATAAGCAGTGATATAGGCTTGTTATGGAACATTTACAAAATACAGAACCATGCATTGCCACCACCCCACTGTTAGCAATCTGTTGCAGAATATTCCATTCTTCTTTTCTAGATGTGTGTGTGTGTGTGTGTGTGTGTGTGTGTGTTATTTCTTATACAGATACGGAGCAACACATAAGTAATTTCTGACACTGGTAGCTAACTACATGCATTCACATCGTGGATATTTTTCAGAGGTGGCATGACATATGACATATGACAGTGATGTTCCAACCATACTTATTCCTTACCTATTTAGGCATTTTTTAAAATTTCTGCAACAGGGTATCTTTTTTTCGTTCATGAAGGCACAAGAAGCTGCTTATGCAAATGTTGGATATCATTCATGTTTTCTTGTTTTTAAGGCCACGGATATGTCTTCCTTTCTAGGGCAGGTCTTTCGTCCTTGATTAGGTGGGCTGACCATTTTCAATTAAACCAACAATAATGAGCATGAATAAAGACATATTCACTCCTCAAGTCCATACCCTGATAATTTGGAGATAATAGACACCCCTCAAATATATGATAATAATACCATTAATAAAATAATATAAACTATATTCTTCGAATAGTGTCCAAGAAGTCAAAACTACAGAAAACAGTCACTAGGAACTTAAGCAGGTTTCACTATTTTTTCTCTATTTTCCTCCTACACTTCCTACCAAGAACTATAACCTGCTAGAAATTTCAAGTTCAAACTGATTTTCAGAGTTCCTGACCTGAGAATCCAGAATGACTCAGTCTAAAAAGAGATATCCATTGAGAAACTGCCATAGGTACCCACAGAAGTGCAAGATTTAGAATTTTTCCTTTAGGTCCTAGGTTGATGGGACTTTAGCAATACCTGGGGCATAGTTTACACAGAGAAGTTGACCCTATGGAAATTTCCACCTTCTTGAAATCTTACGTTACTTGGTTTTTTGTTAAGGAATTACCAGCACACTCATGCATTCTTTCTGATAGCAGATCCCAGTAGAGCTAAGCCATATGTTACTCCTTTATTCTTGTAATAGAGTGCTTAGGTTGGTACTTTGAAGGCTCAAGACCTATAAATAACTGCTCGAGGAAACACCCTTATAAAAGGTGCATAGGACTTAAAAAATGACATTTGGATATTGGTCAAAATATTACTCCTTGTATGTCACCACAGTGTCATAATATTATGACTCATAGTGTCACATCAGACCAACCCCCACAAAGTATGAGTCTAACCAATCCACTTGTACAGATTTGCACATTCAAAGGAATTCCTTTCTGATATTCAGAAGGGTGGTGAGCAGCTTGAAGAGAGGGCAGGGTGTAATTTATGCACTTCATTTGGCAACTGGCCAACACAGTTTGGGAAGATCGACACAGAAACTGCTCATCAAGCTGATTAACAAACACAAACAAGGGATGATTCTTGTTAACAGCACCAGGTTGGGAAATACCAAAATACTGTGTTTCCCATAAGATACTTACAGGACTTGCTGTGGGCACTATTTCAAATGTATTCTTGTTTATGCTGCCAGTTTCTTCCAGGTAGGCTGAGAATTTAATTCATAAGAGAGAGGACTGACATTTCTTTTTACCCCCTCTTCTTCATTCACATTTCTTCTTCCCCCTTTTGGGAAGGTATGAAAATGTTTATATTGTAAGAGAGCGGTTCTTGACTCTGATTGCATATTAGATTCCCTTGGTGTTACGGACTGAGTGCTACAGTCCTCTCAACACTCGTATGTTGAAACTCTAGTCCTAATATGTTCATACTTGGAGGTGAGACATTTGGGAGGCGATCAGGTATGTAGGTTGAGCCCTTATGAATGGATTAGTGCCCTTACAAGACAAAGCCAGAGAAATAGCTCAGTATTTTTCTTTTATGTGAGGATATAAGATTTCAGCATTCTGCAGCCTGCCAGAAGGTTCTCATCAGAACCCAACCATTCTGGCACCCTGACCTCAGACATTCAGTCTCTAAAACTGTGAGAAATAAATTTCTGCATTTTATGGTATTTTGTTGCAGCAGCCTGAACTAATACACTCAGGGAGCTGTTACAAAAATACCAGAAGTCTGGGTTCCCACCACCAATGATTTTCATTTACTTGGTCTATGGGTGGGGAGAGGGCTATGCATTGGTACTTTCTAAACAGCTTTCAGAATACTATAATGTGCAGCCATCTCACAGACTATTCAAAGGATGATTTTCAGATAGGGAGCATCAGCCTTACCTGGGACGTTGTTAAAAATGCAGAATTAGGTCCCATTCAGATCTATCAAATCAGAATCTGCATTTTAACATAATCCTCAGGTGAACTGAATGCATATCATATTTTGAGAAGCACTACCATAGGGAAGGAGACAGAATAATAAAGTGAAGATATTTACCAACATTTGGTAAAAACAAATTATAGTCTGAGCCAGCAGGGAAGCCTAATATCAAAGATAATACTGATTTAAATAATTTTTTTCCCTGGTGGCTCAGACGGTAAAGCGTCTGCCTGCAATGTGGGAGACCTGGGTTTGATTCCTGGGTCGGGAAGATCTCCTGGAGAAGGAAATGGCAATCCACTCCAGCACTCTTGCCTGGAAAATCCCATGGACGGGGGAGCCTGATAGGCTACAGTCCATGGGGTCGCAAAGAGTCGGACACGACTGAGCGACTTCACTTCACTTCCATAGCTAATGGTTATTAGGTGGTCATTATTTGCCAGATAGTCCTCTAAATACTTCACATGCCTTGACCCCTTTAATGCATAAAACAACCCAGGGAGGGTGATGTTGCTATTTTCTTTTTTTTTCTTCCAGTTTTGTTGAGATACCATCGACATGTAACATCATATAAGTTTAAGGTGTGTAATATAATGATTTGATTTATATATATATATATATATAGTGAAATGATTATTGCAATAAGTTTAGTTAACATCCGTAACCTCACAAGTTATTCTCTTTTTTTCTTGTATTGAGAACTTTATGATCTACTCTCCCTGTCTCTATTTTCTGAGTAAGAAAACAGAGGTGAATGAACTTGGGCAAGGATTCACAGTCACTGAGGACAGACTAGGCACCTACAAGAACTTTCTCCTTTGTATTAAAAATATATGTGGTTGAACAGCTGATGATGAAAGAAGTTGAAGGACTTAATGTTCTAACAGGTTGGCTAATTCAGCAATGCTGACTCAATAGGGATGACGGGCTATATGAAATGTGAATGGCTTTTCAGTTATTTATGAAGAATCATAGTCAAGATAGCTGAGATGAATACATAGTAAATGTGAGTTATTAGGCAAATTTAGGGGCATTATTATCTCCAAGGTACTCAAAGATCAATTCACATTCAAAGTTTTGAATTTGAATCTTAAATTCATTCCTGGGTCATGAAGCCCAGTTGATCTCAATGAAGTCTACAGAGTCATAGGTAACATCTCCAAAAAGGAAATATGAAGTGAAAACTATGAGAGCTACAATTTGGGAGTTAATTTTCTCAAAGCAGTAAGGTCTCCCCTGGTCAAAGTAAAATAAATATTTTTCTATTAGGTGCTAAATAAACATTTGTTGAGTTAATTAATATGTATATGAAATGCCCTCTCAAAGAAAATTTTATTCTGGCAGCCCTTGCAGTGAAGGTGGACCATATATGGGTTTTATTTGGCACAGGAAGTATTTTTTTTTTTAATGAGCCATTATTAAGTATCAGGGGATTTCCCTCACAGACACAGAGATACAAATCCAGGTTTCTAGTTTTTCTTTTAAAACTGCAAATTCTGGCAACACCGAGTCTGTGTGTCCATGTGCAACAACCACCCGGCACTGCAGGGTTGCTCTCACAGCGGTGAGATGCATGCTCACTCGTGATCCGCTGTCCTGCCTCGAGTGTGGCGAGTGGTGTCCCCAGTCCTAATGCCCAGAACCCGCAAATATTACTTTATATAGTAAAAGAGTGAATGTTGCCTTATATGGCAATAGATGTGATTAACTGTGATCTTGAGGAGAGGACTTTATTCTGGATTATCTGGCTGGGCCCCCAATTCCCTCACATGCATCCTTATAGGAGAGAAGCAGAGAGAGCCAGACACGCAGAGAAGGTGACGTGAAGAGGGAGTGGGGTGCAGGCGATGTGACTGCGAGCCAAGGGGTACTGACCACCAGAAACACAGCGTCCCCCCAACAGAGCCTCCAGAGAGAGTGCAGCCCTCTAGACACCTTGTTTTGGATTCCTGGCCTTTACAACACTGAGTGGATACATTTCTGTTGTTTTAAGCCACCTAGTTTGGGGACATTTTGTTATGGCAGCCCTGTGTGCACGCTCAGTTGCTTCAGTCATGTCTGACTCTTTGCAACCCTATGGAATGTTACCTACCAGGCTCCTCTGTCCATGGGATTCTCCAAGCAAGACTACTGGAGTGTGTTTCCATGCTCTTCTCAGGAAGAGGATCTTCCCAACACAGGGTTTGAACCCATGTCTCTTATGTCTTCCGCAATGGCAGGAGCGTTCTTTACTACTACTGCCACCTGGAAAGCCCTAGGAATCTAACATAACACCACTTGGACATAGATGCCCATGCGTCTGCACAGGATATTTTTATTAGGACATAGGCTTTTTGTTGGGTGCGGGGAGGATACAATGGACAAAGGAGACCATGGTAGTAATAGCCCAGGCAAGGCACTCTACATATCCAGGCATTATCCCTTAGAATGGATCTAGTTGAGATTTTTTGTTCTTCGCCAGGAAACTTGTTATCTTAATGAAAAGTTATGGCTTTTAGATAGATTTATATTTTTATATTCTAACTTTATAAAATGCCAGGATGAATGTATTTCCCTTTAGGTATGAAACACATAATGTAGGCAAATGACCCTTAGAGACTGAATGTTCCATAACCTTCATTTTACAAATGGGAAAACTAGACCCAGAGAGAAAATGGGAGGCCCAAGGTCACACAGATAATTAGGGCAGAGTTCGGCTTAGACCTTCTCACTCATGGTTCATTGCTCATTTTACATCCCAGCCCCCTTTCATGACCTAACTCTTTCAAATCCTAACTATTAGCTTTTGACCATTGAAATAAGGTTGACTGTGAGATCCATTTAGCTTAATAGAATGGCACTTTTGTTCAAAAGTAAGAGTAGGCATGCCCTCAGTCTTTCAGAGGGAATGTTTCAAGCCCATGTCCAAATGGGCCTTTTTCTAAGCAAACTAATTTATCCAGAACATCTAAGTCACCTCATGTTTAACTAAAAAAAGGTCTTGTCATGATGATGATGTTGTTCAGCTGCTTAGCCGTGTTTGACTCTTAGTGAACCATGGACTGCAGCACATACCTGGCTTCCCTGTCCTTCACTGTCTCCCAGAATTTGCTCAAACTCATGTCCATTGAGTCAGTGATGCCATCCAACCATGTCATCCTCTGTCACCCATTATGATATAAGCAATATTTAATATGCTAAAGAGTATGGATATATAAAGAAATTGGACAGGAACAACTCAATTGGTAACTTTCTAAAGGAAAGAGAGCAATGCAAGAGAATATATCAGTTTATTAGCAAGATGTGAAAGATCTTAAAGCCTGAAAAACATGACTGTACTATACAAATTGAGGGTTAGCAAAAAGAGCTTCAGCACTCAAAGGACAGTATAAATTAACACTGTACACCAATGTTCTTTTTGGAACAGGAAAAAAGAGAGAGAACTTTTAATTAAATTTTTTCTAACAGCAATTTTTTTAGAGCAATCACAGATGCCCCAGTAAAGCAAGAGCTGATGGTTATAGTGTTGTATTAGGTAACTTTTACACCTTTCTAAGCCTCAGGTGGCCAAGTCACATTTGGACTCTATTCTGGATAAATTTTACAGTTCAACACAATGACATTTTCTTTAATGCTGACCCCAGAACTCCCTAAAAATACATGGGGTGTGCATTGCTGGAACTAATTCATGAAATAATGAGGATTTTTACAACCATATTAAAATGCCATGTCAATATTTGGCTATGCCAAAACCCCACCATACACAACGATAAGCTTGACTCATTAATGCCCAATATAAACTATACAGGATGAATGCGTCTGCAGAATTCCTGGGATTAATTCAGTGGCTTTTACCATGTCTATCCTAGCCATGCCAAACCTGCTTATTCAAGTCAGTGGGCATTCAAAACAGGAATTTCATTTATAGATCTCTCTTCTAGTAAGCAAATGTAATAGAAATAAAACCAACTGGCTCTTTCTCAAGGGAATAAACCTCAAATATTTAACTGGTGATATATTTGCTTTTTATTGACTCAGGAATGGATTTGGCTTAATCCAATTAAAGTCCTGATGCTGGGAAAGATTGAAGGCTGGAGAAGGGTATGACAGAGGATGAGATGGTTGGCTGGCATCACCAACTCAATGGACATGAGATTGAGCAAGCTCTGGGAGTTGGTGATGGACAGGGAAGCCTGATGTGCTGCAGTCTATGGGGTCACAAAGAGTTGGACACAACTGAGCGACTGGACTGAACTGAATTAGTCTGAGATACTAAAAGTTCATCCTGAAAACCTTTGTCTCTGGCTATGAACAGCCTGGATGTTGTTTCTTTCTGACACCTGTCAATCATGACACATGATGGCCTATATCACCCTGTGCAATGGAAGCCACACAGTAGCCCTGCCAGAATGGTCAGTTCCAAGTGACTTTGGCCATTTGACCTTATTGGCCACTGGGCCTTCTTATCACCTCCATCTCACCAAATCTTAACTAATTAATTAGAAATAAGCCCAGACTTTTATGCCATTGTGGCAAACATAATCTGGCACCAAAAATAAAACAAGCACATAAAAAAACTTGAATTGAGCCATTATCTTAGAAATGTGAATTAATATTAAGAAAGGATTAAATAACTAAAAATTAGAGCTGAAGGTGAAAGTTGAATTTGGGAGATAAGTCAGGCAGGCCATAATAGACCCTGTGGAGTCAGAGCTAAGGAGAAGGAGGAGCAGTGAGTAAGCAATGCCATAATGTAGGAAAAACAAAACACGTAGATGATAGCAAAGACTCGAGAGAAGAATACGCATGTAGAAGCCAAGCCACAAACACCATGGACAGAGCACTGAAATGGTGAATCAGGAAGTCTAACCTGCAGAGGTTTTGGGCACCTTTTTGTTCCTAGAACAATCTGGCTAGAAAAGTCTACCAATATCCAGGAGAGCACTCATTTTTCATCTTCTAGAGATATAATGGGCCAACTTTCCATATTATTACCCTCATACCAAAGCCCACCTTCCCACTCCTTATGGAAGGAACATGAATGAATCTGTTTCTGGCAAGCAAGAGATTAACTAAAAACATTATATAAACCTAACCATTCATCTGATGATGTTACACCATTTTCCAGGCTTGATTATGTACTATTTGAGATATCTCTTCGCTTCCTGCAGAGATCCTGCTGTTTCATAACCACTTTGCTTGATGTTATATGGGCTTCGGAAGAGAATGCGTCTTGACATGCATCACACAATAAGACCAAATCTAACACAGAGACACACTGGCTGCAGAGACTGCCAAAATACTTTAAAGCTAAATGTTCACTTGCCCAACTGCTTCTTTCTGGGTATTTCAAGGCATTGGTTGATTAAATATCTGGTATCATTAACTTGAATTTTAACTTCAATTAAATGTTTAGGCTCCATTTAGTCTATGCTCACTAATGGGGACTCAAGGCTCTAATTTTCAACACTCTTTAACATGATTCTTTAGTTTCAGAACGTTTTCTGTGTTCTTTTAGGTGTCTTACAGTACTCATTTACCACATCCTAAATGATACATCTTGCAAATATCATATTAAAGTTAAAACCAACATTGATTGAAAATTTAACTTGACGTGTTTCTTGAAGTTCTTATCCAAATCTAACAAATTATGTATATATAGATGTATGTATTTTTTAAAAGAAGCACCTATTGATTGTGAATTGTATGTTTAACCCATTTCTAAGAAATAATAAATTCAAACAATTTTGACACCTAGAAGAATTGGTTACATATTTTAGATTCTTTACTGTCTTCCCTTAGTGAACTATAGTTCCATTTTCACTTAGAGGTAAATGAAACAAAACAGTGAACTTTGGACATCTTAAACTTTCCCCTTATTTTGAAAGTCATATAACAATTTTAGCTGTTGAACCATTGGCTCCAACATGTAAAAGACATATATTATACACCAAGAATCCTTATTCAAGAAAATGTATTGTTTTGGCATAGACAATGATATTTCTGGTTGAATGATTCAATATTTTAGAAAGAACTTCCAATGTTAATGTTACCCTTGGTATTCCTGTACTATAAAGGGATCAATGGTAGATATGGGAGTAAAACTTAGAATCAAAGACTTCAGCTGATCAAGTAGTGACCTGTTATTGACATATGTCCAACACTGGGACAAATCTTGTAGAAAATGTGAAATAAAACTATGACATGTATACCTATGGCTGACTCATTGTATAGCAGAGGCTGACACAACATTGTGAAGCAATTTTCCTTTAATTAAGCATAAATCAAAAGCAGAGATATTACTTTGCCGACTAAGGTCCGTCTAGTCAAGGCTATGGTTTTTCCAGTAGTCGTGTATGGATGTGAGAGTTGGACTGTGAAGAAGGCTGAGCGCCGAAGAATTGATGGTTTTGAACTGTGGTGTTGGAGAAGAGTCTTGAGAGTCCCTTGGATTGCAAGGAGATCCAACCAGTCCATTCTGAAGGAGATCAGCCCTGGGATTTCTTTGGAAGGAATGATGCTAAAGCTGAAACTCCAGTACTTTGGCCACCTCATGCAAAGAGCTGACTCATTGGAAAAGACTCTGATGCTGGGAGGGATTGGGGGCAGGAGGAGAAGGGGACAACCGAGGATGAGATGGCTGGATGGCATCACAGACTCGATGGGCGTGAGTCTGAGTGAACTCCGGGAGTTGGTGATAGATAGGGATGCCTGGAGTGCTGCAATTCATGGGGTCACAAAGAGTCATACACGACTGAGCGACTGAACTAACTAACTAAATTTGGAAAAAAAATAAGACAGAGTTTCTGCCTTGGAAGAGGTTCTAATCTGGATAAGGAGAAGATATTAACATAGAAAGAAGCCATGAGAGAACCACAGGGACAAAACAAAATTAAATACACAGCTACTTCCTATCCAAGCAGGATAGGAAGGGCAAACAGTGGTCTATAGTGGAGGGGAAAGCATTATGGATTTGAACCTTGCACTGAAAGAAGGAAGGGCGTTAACTGAAAGCTTTGTTCTCTCCACATTCTCTCCAGAAGTGCTGCGGCGTAAACCTTACAAGAATAAGCCATTATGGTCATAGTTATATGATTTATCTTCCCCATGGCTGAACCTAAACACAGATAGCCTGCTTACTGCCTACATGCATAATTCTCAAGACCTCAGACTCCTTTCTTTCCCCATCTTCCAAGAGGTTTCTACCACTGACCACACTTGAATCAGGCTCAAATTCAATCACTTGGATTCTTTCGAAGACAAAATTTAAAAAAAGAAATTAAAATCGGGTGTCTTCCATGGTGGTCCAGTGTTTAAGACTCTGCCTTCCAAAGCAGGCACTGAGGGTTCCATCCCTGGTCTGGGAACTAAGATCCCACATGCTGTGTACTATGGCCAAAAACAAACAAACAAATGTGGGCTTTAAAGTCATAAAAGTTTAGTCCAGTTCTGATCTGCTCCTTCAAACGTCAGTAGGAGACCCTGGATCGTTTACTTAATTTTCATACTGGTAATCAGATTTTTAGAGGGGTAAATGACAGAATATATGACAACTGTTGGCACGTATGTGCTGTGTTGTGGAGACTGTATGATGAACATTCACATGGCCTTCAGATGTTATTCACCCCAGTTAACCTATATTATACTCTGGAAATTTCAAACTGAGCTATAGGAAATGACCAACGTTCAATTTTTTGTCCTACAGAATGACAATTTCATAGATTCAACCACATATGAATACATTGATCTATTTTTAATTATTAATATATTTTCTCCAGTCATCATCAGATTGAATGGTTAGTGATTTCTTGGGATCCTGAGGGAGGTAATATAAAAGGCAGGTTTGATTTTGGTCAAGGGAGCTTCCCTGGTGACTCAGACGGTAAAGAATCTGCCTGCAATGTAGGAGATCTGGGTTCAATCCCTGGGTCAGGAAGATTCCCTAGAAAATAAATTGGTTACCCACTCCAGTAATCTTGTCTGGAGGGCCCCGTGGATAGAGAAGCCTGGCAGGCTATAGCCCATAGGGTCACAGAGAGTCAGACATGACTGAGTGACTAAGCACAGGCAGAGGAAAACCTTAAGTTTTGGATATTAGCTTTATTGGAACCTCTAGGAGGGGCATTAGACAGAAAGTGAACACTGAATGTCTGCATTTGAACCAAGGGAAAGAGAGGAGAAGTGAATAAGACTAATCGATGTTTTTTTCATAGGACAGACCCAGCTCTCTCTCTCTCTCTAACCCTCCTGCCCTCCACTACCACCACCTGCATATAATACTCTCTCTGGGGTATAGGATAGCAGTCAGTTGACTGCTATCCTGGGCAGGATGGCATCCTTCTTTCTAAAATAGCACAGATCTGGTAAAGAACTCGAGCCAGGCAAGCTATAGGTTTGTTTATTGCATATGCTGTTAAATGTTCCCAGATAAAACCTCCATTTGTCAACGACCCAGCAGGGAGTAAATGAAAATGCTTATTCAGACCCCTCAGCAGAGAGAGCTCCCTTAATCCGCTCATTGATGAGATCACCCTGTAGGATTACAATAATCAACTTGCAGTGTGTCCTCTGCTGCTGCCGCTGCTGCTAAGTCGCTTCAGTCGTGTCCGACTCTGTGCGACCCCAGAGACAGCAGCCCACCAGGCTCCCCCGTCCCGGGGATTTTCCAGGCAAGAACACTGGAGTGAGTTGCCATTTCCTTCTCCAATGCATGAAAGTGAAAAGTGAAAGTGAAGACACGTAGTCGTGGCCGACTCTTCGCGACCCCATGGACTGCAGCCCACCAGGCTCCTCCGTCCATGGGATTTTCCAGGCAAGAATGCTGGAATGGGACTATGTCCTCTATTAGTGTGAACGTCTGTCACTATATTATGCAAATAAAGAGATGTCTCCTAGTGCTTATGAACTGTTATAGTTTTAAGCACTACTAGTATGTCCTCTATTAGTGCTTAAAACTATAGCAGTTCATAAGCACTAGGAGGTATCTCTTCATTTGCATAATACAGTGACAGACNGCTGGAATGGGACTATGTCCTCTATTAGTGTGAACGTCTGTCACTATATTATGCAAATAAAGAGATGTCTCCTAGTGCTTATGAACTGTTATAGTTTTAAGCACTACTAGTATGTCCTCTATTAGTGCTTAAAACTATAGCAGTTCATAAGCACTAGGAGGTATCTCTTCATTTGCATAATACAGTGACAGACTTTCACCCTTCAGGGACCATCCATCATCTTCCTACCAACCCCTTCCTTGAAGTATTTCCAACAATCACATTCTAAATGCCTCAACATAAAAGAATATATGTATATATTATTTTACATATTTTTTCCTTTTGTGTATACGTACACATATATGTATATACATACACACACATATACAAATGTGTATATATATGCATATATATATATACACACACACATTTATATGGGGCTCCTCTGGAGACTCAATGGTAAAGAATCTGCCTGCCAATGCAGGAGACAAGAGATGCAGGTCTGATCGCTAGGTCAGGAAGATGCCCTGGAAGAGGGCATGGCAACCCATTCCAGTATTCCTGTCTGGGAAATCCCGTGGACTAAGGAGCCTGGCCAGCTACATTCATGGGGTCACAAAAAAGTTGGACATGAATTACCAACTAAATAACATCAACTATATATATATAATATATATATGTTACATATACATACACACACATACAAGTGATATATGTTTATCTGTTTGTATACATATAGAAAGCTATACGTACATACACAGACATATCTCATCACTTACTTAAGTCACAAAATTATAACCATATATAGATATTAAGAGTGACATTAAACATCCCAGCTTTTCCTCAGAGTAAGAATTACAATGAAGTGTCTGTGAGACTAGAATGTAAATAGGGAAAGTAATAATGCACAGACTCTTCTTAAAACACTTTCTATATCACTATTAGTTTATGCAGTGACATTTTAAAGTTATTTCCCTCTATGTTCTTTCCTAGTTAGCCAATGGAATTCTCACTCATAAAGAGAGAAGGCACTTTCTGAAGCACATTTTTTTAAAAGTTGGTTAAAACTCATGTTATGAAATTGCAAAAATGTAGATAATTCATCCAAACTTGGTTTTTTCCCATGCACTTTTCTAAAGAAAATTTAAAGTGTCAAAAATACGTATCTTGTGCTCATTATTAAATGCTAAATACCACAGTGTTTTGAGCTGCCTCGTGGCCATTGTAAAGAAAACAGGTGTTCTGATAGATTATAAAGTGTGAGTCAGATGATGTGTAGGACAGAATTTTAATGAAGCTGCAAGCATAGAACTCTGACTGGCCTCTTGAATATGATGCTCAAACCCTGAAAGTAGTTTTAAAGACAAGATAGTAAGAATGCAATTCGGGAAGCATTCATTAATAATCAACAAGTAAATGGGACATGAAAAATCATTATAGTAAAAGATCTTAGCATTACAATGTAATTTAATACAGCATTAAACTAAGGAGAAGGTGGGTATAATTTGAAAGGACATCTATGTCTTTGTATATGTGCAAATATACAAAGAAAGTATCTTAATCACTACATTAAGTTATTAGTCAAGACCATAAGCAGAAGTCACAATTCCAGATACAGAGGTGCCTCTGGAGATGGGAAAAGGCTCATGATTATGGAATCCAAGAATAATTATCGATTTCTCTAATTAGGTTTCTAATAAGAGAGTCTTTGTGAAATCTAACTTTTTTCCCTTTTGTTTTTCACTAAAATGTCTAGGGAAGATATCTGAGTGAAAACAGACTTGGAGTTTCAGGTGTCTGATGGAATTTCAAAAGAGCAGATCTAGGCCTCATATCTGGAGATGGCAATGGGACCCCACTCCATTACTCTTGCTTGGAGAATCCCATGGATGGAGGAGCCTGGTGGGCTGCAGTCCACGGGGTCGCTAAGAGTCGGACACGACCGTGCAACTTCATTTTCACTTTTCACTTTCATGCGCTGGAGAAGGAAATGGCAACCTGCTCCAGTGTTCTTGCCTGGAGAATCCCAGGGACGGGGGAGCCAGATGGGCAGCCGTCTATGGGGTCGCACAGAGTCAGACACCACTGAAGCGACTTAGCAGCAGCAGCAGCAGGCTTCATATCTTCAACCTCTTAAAAGGTTNAGGGAGGCCTGGCGTGCTGCAATTCATGGGGTCACAAAGAGTTGGACACCACTGAGCGACTGAACTGAACTGAACTGAGGCTTGTTATTTGTATAAGTTCTACCTGTCAGTCATTCAGGTCTCGCACCTCCTCTAAGAAGCCTTCCCCAAACTTCCAACGGGACCTCTCATACCTCTGGATATCTCTAGCATTTATTTTCCAACAGTTAACTTGCCAATTCCTATTTAAGGACTATTGCCATTATACATATACATTTTAAATAGGAACCCTGGTATTTCTAACCAAATTTCAAACCCTTAAGGCATTGTTATGTGTTTCTCTGATGGGAACATGATTCCTGGGCAGAGTTACTGCCATAGCCACTTCTTGAAATTCACATGGCAGTAGAGGGCTTGAGAATCACAACCCAAAGGTGACACTGCTGTAGGATATATAGGAGAGTTGTTAGGAGAGTAGATGTTAAGAGTTCTTATGTGGGGATTTTCTTTTCTTTTTTATTTTTGGGCTGCACTGCATGGCACACGGGATCTTAGTTCCCTGACCAGCGATTGAACCAGTGCCCCCTTCATTGGAAGCACAGAGTCTTAACCACTGGACCACCAAGGAGGCCCCTTTTTCTTTTCTTTTGGTTTTATCTGTATGAGATGATAGATTATAACCAAACCTACTGTGGTAATATTTCATAATATATGTACATCAAACCATAATGCTGTATACTCTGAACTTACAGAGTGACATGTATCAATTATGTCTCAACAAAATTGGGGAAAAAAGAAGCCCTGACCTGTTTATCATGTCATTTGCCTAACAATCCCTCTAGGAAGTTGACGGGGCTGTGATCCTAATTGACCATTCACTTTCTCTTCTCTACAAGATGGTTGCTTCCTTGAGGGTAGCGTAAGGATGCTGTGTTTGTCTCTTCAGTACTTTGAATAATATCTAGTAAACTTAGATCTCTAGTGAATGATAGCTTTTGGAATGAATACATGGGAATATTGAGATTCAGTTAGCTGAAACATCCTATGCAAGCTCATGGGGCCATTGAGTTGAAAAGAGCAGGAAGATGTCAATCTGCAAGCTTCCTAGTGACATAATCCAAAAGAGGTGACCCTGCAGCCTAAAGAACAGGTAATCCAGATGCTTAAAGAGAGCTAAGACAAGCGTTGACTGAAGAGCAGCAAATGCTTAGATGCCTTATCACTTCCTTCCCAGAGAATGAAGGCATTGATTTGACCACAGTGAGACCCAGGAAAGCAAAGCCTTAGTCAGCAGGATGATGACTGTCGGCCAACTCAAGAGCCGAGCTAACAATAGGATGTCAGCGAAGGCTAAACTGCTTCTGCTCTCATAGAAGTGGCTCCTGCCTGTCTAGGGTGAGATATTTTGAGACACAGGAAAGCTGAATGGATCTGGAGGAATCACAGAACATGACTGACTATCCTCCGGTTAAGAATAAATGTACTTCATTAGGGCAGATGAAAAATGTGTGTTTAGTTCTTCCACTCCTGCTCACTGCACTTAAGTGGCTGAGCCGGTGGATTCTGAGAATGATGTGGTATCACAGATAGAGCACAGCCTGCCAAAGCACACATTTAGCAGCACAGGTATAATACGGTTTCACAGAGAGTCGACACAGTTCACAGTATTTCCTATCAAACAGGCTCGGAAGGCACTACTCTATCTCTGAGTATTGTCACTTCTAGAATGCAGGCTTTACTCACCACTCATTTCAGCCTATATTTGTTGTTATTTTCCTTTCACTGAGTTTTACTCTATTATTAAAATGATAGTCTATATTTTATTGCCCCAGAACACCTCCAAGTAAAACCTATTTTAGTGCCCTAAGAAATGTGGGCATACTCACAGCGTCCATGGGTCATGTAACTGACATGTTCCTAAGGAAGATAAAAGGGAGCTCAAAGTAAACCATTATTCCTTGCTTTGTAGCCAATTAAATTAAAGCCAATAAATGGCTTCAACCCCAGTGGAATGAGAGTTACAGATTTTATCTCATGTCTATGAAAAATGAGACTTTGGGGAAACCTTTGTGTTTCAACTCTTCCACAATAAAATAATATCTTCAAACCAGTTACACCTAGCCCTATTTCTTTCAAAATCCAATCCTCTATCACTTCTTTATTCGTGTACTAATCAATTACACTTTAAGGGCACTGACAACTAGCAGTGCTCTGCGATGGCTCTTATCATCCTTGCTTCAATGTAAGATACAATGCCACAACTTATCCATATAAAAATTGTAAAAGGGGGAAAAAGACACAAGAAAACTACTTCATAAAAATAGACACCACAAAGGCTCAGTCACAGGAAGAATTAAATTGCTTTTCCTGGAGCTCCGTAGGTAATTCTGACATTTGTGTCACTGGAGGGCAAAGGATAAACTAGGTTTTTAAAATAATTTTGTAATAAATCTCAGTCTTCTTCTAAACCTAAGAGGCGTAGTTGGGAAACTAAATATACTGCCAAAGAAACATCAGTAAAAGCAAAACAGATACAAAAGGTGGTTTACTTTCTGCTTATTTTTGGGAACTGATAGCACTCATGCTATAAACCCATTATAGCCAGTGATTCCAAGGAGCCCCTGGAAGAGTAGAAATTGTTATCTGTATAAAATAAAAATTAGGCTTATTAAGCACCGTCTTGTGCCTCAGCATCCAGTGTGAGGATATTCAATTTAAATGAACTATTTTCAAACAATGTTGATGAAATTCATAATTTAAAAAGCAAGATTTGGAGTTGCCAGAATAGCTGTGTGGGCTGTGCCAAGTTATTTTAGCAACTAACCAATATATCTGGAGAAGGCAATGGCACACCACTCCAGTACTCTTGCTTGGAAAATCCCATGGATGGAGGAGCCTGGTGGGGTGCAGTCCATGGGGTTGCGAAGTCGGGCACGACTTCACTTTCACTTTCACTTTTCACTTTTATGCACTGGAGAAGGAAATGGCAACCCACTCCAGTGTTCTTGCCTGGAGAATCCCAGGGATGGGGAAGCCTGGTGGGCTGCCGTCTATGGGGCTGCACAGAGTTGGACATGACTGAAGTGCCTTAGCAGCAGCAGTAGCAGCAACCAAAATATCTCAATTTATATCAGAAATCTGAGATATAGCTAACCATTTCAACACACAATTATGGGCATTCTCAAGTGCTTTCTGTGAATTTTTATGTCTCATTTCTTGTATTACCTAGATAATCTAGTCACCAAGATGTCTTCTGATATCTTCAAGATATCTTTTGAGTTTATATAATCAAATCCAACTGATATTCAACTATTTTCAAATCTAAAACTTCCCAGTCCACTTCCTAGGCAGTTCTGAGGTTGCCTGTCTGGTTAAACTCTCTCTGAAATAGAACATCACAAGACTCAAATGCTCAATATTTCAGCTTTGCTTTAAAATCCAGGTGTGGGAACTTCAGTTTGTGGTCCAGGGGCCAAGAGTCTGTGCTCCCAGTTCTGGGGGCTCAGGTTTGATCCCTGGTCAGGGAACTCGATCCCACATGACACAAATACAAGCTTGAAAGCCACAACTATAAAAAGAAAAAATCCCACATGCTGGGAATCCCACAAGGATCCCTTGTGCTGCAACTAAGACCTGACACAGCCAAATAAATAAATAAAACCAATTTTAAAAATTAAAGAAAAATAAATTCAGGTGTATTGCTTATAAAGGCTGATCATGACTTCCTAAGAGTGCTTCTACAGACTGAGAAATTCTACCTCAAATCCTATTCTTCATGCAGAAATTTGGAAATAAAGACATTGCTTGGTATTTAGCAACACCTCAATGTGAAATGTCTGCTCAGTTGAACTGAATAAATCTGTGGCTGGAAGTGAAGTGAGTGAAGTGAAAGCTGCCCAGTCATGTCTGACTCTTTGTGACCCCATGGACTATTCAGCCCAGGGAATTCTCCAGGCCAGAATACTAGAGTGGGTAGCTGTTCCCTCCTCCAGGGGATCTTCCCAACCCAGGGATCAAACCCAGGTCTCCCGCACTGCAGGTGGATTCTTTACCATCTGAGCCACTAGGGAAGTGGCTGGAAAGATGTGGCAAATGTATCATCATTCCTTAATACTATGCCAATGATGGACATAATTAATTGATCACTAAATGCTTTCTGTTTTGTTCAGGCTTGGCCTGCTAGTGCTCATAATACAGCCTGCCAGGATACCAGCCAGTCACAAGCAATGGATTGGAGCTGGTACTTGTGATCCCAGTTCAAGCTCATTTCTCTTCTTCATGGAGGAAGCAATGGAGGGTCAACAAAGAAAAGTAAATTCCTCTCTGACCCTAACCTAGTTCAACTAGAGTCTTTATGATTGTCTTTATGGCAAGTCCTCTATGACAAAGGCATGAAAATTCCATATCTACTGTAGGAACTGGTAGGAAAGAAGAATTAAGACTGGGCAGCACCTGAAGGTGGCTGGAAGGAAGCTATTTTTATTCTAGAGAGGGTGAAAGTAGGGAGAACCACTGTGGCACTCTTCTAAGGAGCTCCATCTGACCTTGGCAGTGGCTGAATTCTAGTCTTTCCTCAAGCAGGCTCACATTGCACTTTCTAACTGAATTTTCTTCTTAGCCTCTGGACCTCTTCAAAATCAAAGACACTCTCTTTTTATTCTGAATTCCCACAATCTTTTCTCTCTCCAACTTGGACAACAGTCCACATTTATCTTTGAGCATGTTTTATCTCTTCTCTACCACACTGTATATTAGTTTAGGATGTAGGCTATTCTTATTTATCTTGGAATTTATGCTAATCTCTCATCACAGTGTTTCATCTATAGAAGACATTCAATAAATATCTATGGAATACATGACATAGAAAACAATGAAGAAGAAAGAAGGGGTGGCGATGAGGAAGAAGTTAATGCCGTGTTCCAACAGAATCTCACCCTGCTCCCCAGCTCCATTTCTCTCTCTCTCTAATTCTGTCCCACAGGGCACTTTACTTGTAATCCATTTCATCTTAAAATAAGAGATGAATAAAAGCAAAAATTTATATTTGTACTTGGAAACATAATGAGACTGGGGGTTATATATGTATGCGATAATAAATTGAAAACTTGCGATTACAATTTAAGTGATGTAGATATAATCACGGGTGGAGTTTCCCAGTCCAAAAGAAAAACCACCACCACAACAAAACAAACTAAATTGTCAACCTTTTTGCTCTCTTTCCTTCTCTTTTTTATCTCTTTTAACACATATTGACTTTTTTTCTATAACTACAGTTTTGGAAAATAATTATTAAGAAATATAAAACACTGATCCTCTATATCTGTTTCCCCTTTCATATAAAGGGTCCTCCCAAGACCAATGGCATTTTCAGAGGAGTATGGTGAGCTCTGGTGGCTCAGAATGGACGGAGCAGCCTGGCAGGTTACAATCCATGGGATCTCAAAGAGTCAGACACAATGAGAGCGACTTAGCACACACAAGTAAGCTCTATAAATTAGTGATAGTGAAAGAGAAGGGAAGGGAGCAGGGCATAAACTTTGAAAGAAAGACACAGCCCAAGGACACAACATAAACTGATTAGAATCAAACAGGCCCAAGATGGCAGAAGAGTTGACTTCAACTGGACCTTGATCCTCAGTATATGCTCACAGTAATACATCAGCAAGCTGAATGGCACACACTGAGGTGCCATGGCAGTTTCAAGCCTGACTATCAAAGATCAAAAAGTGGGCAGTGGTCCAATTCCTGGAAATCTCCATTCCTTCCCCTAAATGGAATAATCCTTTCATTTATTAGCCTATAAAATTACCCAGCCCATAAGAGCTAACCATACCACATTTGAGGTCAAACTTGCTCTCTGTGACAGCCCACACTATGTGAAGTGTGTTTCTCTCTGAATAAATCCACTTCTTACCTATCTATCACTGACTTCTTTCTGCAATGAGACATCAAAAACCTAAGCTTCATTAAGTCCTGAAACCAGATCTGTGATTTCAGTTGAAAGACTGGAGGTTTTGGCTGGGTTCAAGTCCCAGCCACATGAGTTAGAGTCTCACACAGGGTTTTAGCTAGGTTCAAGTCCTGGCCACGTTGGTTCAAACCCCAAGCAGGGGTTGGCTGAGTTGAAGTCCTGGCCTTGTGAGTTCAAGTTCCAAACTGGGTTTTGGCTGAGTCTGAGTTTTAGCACATGGTTCAAGCCCAAATCCAAGGTAAATGGTTTCAACAGCTTTCTTTGATATAACTTTGAAATTCGCTATATTCATCACAAGGTACCATAAGCCTTGTCATGGACATTATTTTATGGAAATTCATATTATTGGGCACATGCAAATTGTTTTAGAGAAGATGTTAGTAAGCATACTTTCTCTCATGAGAAAGTCATTATCAATTTGAAAACTTTAGAAGTTAAAATTTTCATGGATTCATAAAGCTACATTCCAAACTGAGCGATGCATTTCAGGTTGCATTATATTTAAAAAATAATCATCAATTAAATTAAACTGAACAAATATTTATGGAGAGCCTATTTGTGTTGAATGTTGTGCTAGGCTTTGTACACATATTTACATGACATACTGACCTTCTTTTGAATGTATACAGATGTAGTGTATATACGTATACACATACATACATGTCGGAATATTATTCACCTATGAGAAAGAAGGACATCCAGCCATTTGTGACAACATGAGTGGACCCTGAGGGTATTATGCTAAGCAAAGTAAGTTAGACTTAAAGACAAATACTACATGATATCACTTATATGTGGAATATAAAAAAGCTGAACTCATAGAAACAGAGAATAGAAGAGTGGTTAGCAGGGGCTAGGGGTGAAGGAAACAGGGAGATGTTGGTCAAAGACTATGGTCTTCCAGTTACAAGATGAGTAAGTTCTAAGGATCTAATGTAGAACATGGTATTGTCATGAACAATACTGTGTTACATATTTGAAAGTTGCTAACGGTGGCTCAGATGGTAAAGCTTCTGTCTACAATGAGGGAGACCTGGGTTTGAACCCTGGGTCAGGAAGATTTCCTGCAGAAGGAAATGGCAATTCCCTCCAGTAATCTTGCCTGGAAAATCCCATGGATGGAGGAGCTTGGTGCAGGCTACTGTCCATGGGGTCACAAAGAGTCAGGCATGACTGAGCGACTTCACTTTCACTCACATACTAAATACTAAACACTCTCAAAATAAAAAAGAAATCGTAATTAGATGATGTGCCACAGGTGTTAGCTAATACAATGGTGGTGATCATTTTGCTGTACATAAATGTATTAAAGCAAGATAATATACACTTTAAATTTACACATTATAAATCAATTATACATTGTGTAAACTTATACATTATGAATTGATTATATATTGAGATTTATTATATTTCAATAAAGCTGAGAAAAAATCTTAAAATAATTTAGTGAAAAATATACTGTTAGTGGAAAGCCATCCAGATGTGAGAATTAAATATTATTCTTTAGTTACCCTCATTTATATTTTTAAAAGTCTTTACTGAATTCGTTACAGTATTATTTGTTTTATGTTTTGATTTTTTGGCCACAAGGCACAGGGGATCTTATCTTCCTGACCAGGGATCTAACCCAAACCCCCCTGCACTGGAAGGCAAAGCCTTAACCACTGGACCATCAGGGAAGCCCACCTGCCCCTTATTTGTATTTTAGGTTTAACTGTGATACATTGTTCGGTCATTCTGTTGATCCCAACCAGGTGGGCTTGGGGGTCAGACATGGATCCAATCCTGGCTCTGCCACTTAACAGCTTTTAAACTACACTGGGTTACCCAGCATCCCTAGGCTTACAATGAGATAATAAATAACAAGAATCTCTTCATTTAACAGTAAGACTGTTAAAAGTATGTGAGGTGATGCTGTGAGGTACTTTCATGGTTCGTGGCACGTGGTAAGTGCTCAATAAAATTTCACTCTTATTACTTGTATTACTAATGGAAATGACCTCAGCTAGAAAAATCAAATAGCTTTAATTACCCATTAAATTTCAAATTATTAGATTCTACAGTGTGTAATTGTTACAAATCAAAATATCACAATAGGGATAAGAAACATAATTCAAAGAAATAATTGACCCAAAGCAAACATGTTAATTGTCAAGTAAAGGCATCAACCAGGGCTTCCCTGTGGCTCAGATGGTGAAGAATCTGCCCACAATGCAGGAGATTTGGGTTTGATCCCTGGGTCAGGAAGATACACTGGAGAGGGAATGGCAGTCCACTCCAGTGTTCTTTCCTGGAGAATACTATGGACAGAGGAGCCGAGAGGGCTGAAGTTCATGGGGTGGCAGAAAGTCAGACAAAACTGAGTGACTTAACTCTTATGTACTTACTTAAAGGCATCTACCTTAAAATTTGTACTTTAAATAAATCTGAAGAGAATATACAACTTTTAAAGTTACTCTCATAACTTTGGATTCTGAATATCCTCAATTATTTTAAACAAAGTAAGAACACCCAGGACTGATTTCCTTTAGAATGGACTGGTTGGATCTCCTTGCAGTCCAAAGGACTCTCAAGAGTCTTGTCCAACACCACAGTTCAAAAGCATCAATTCTTCTGTGCTCAGCTTTCTTCACAGTCCAACTCTCACATCCATACATGACTACTAGAAAAACCACAGCCTTGACTAGATGGATCTTTGTTGGCAAAATAATGTTTCTGCTTTTGAATATGCTATCTAGGTTGGTCATAACTTCTGCAATCACCATCTGCAGTGATTTTGGAGCCCCCCCAAGATAAAGTCTGACATTGTTTCCACTGTTTCCCCATCTATTTCCCAGGAAGTAATGGGACAGGATCATGATCTTAGTTTTCTCAATGTTGAGCTTTAAGCCAACTTTTCACTCTCCTCTTCTGAAACTGCAATTCCAGTACTTTGGCCACCTCATGCGAAGAGTTGACTCATTGGAAAAGATTCTCATGCTGGGAGGGATTAGGGACAGGAGCAGAAGGGGACGATAGAGGATGAGAAGGCTGGATGGCATCACCGACTCGATGGACATGAGTTTGAGTGAACTCCAGGAGTTGGTGATGGACAGGGAGGCCTGGTGTGCTGCGATTCATGGGGTCACAAAGAGTAGGACACAACTGAGTGACTGAACTGAACTGAACTGAAGAACTATGTCTAAATGAACGTCCCATATGAGGAAACTGATTCAACAATGACTTGAGGGGAAATACAGCATTGTTTCTCACCACAATTACAAATTTTAATATATTTAATTTAAGTACAATTAGTGGACTTCCCTGGTGGCTCAGAGGTAAAGCATCTGTCTACAATGTGGGACACCTGGGTTCGATCCCTGGGTTGGGAAGATCCCCTGGAGAAGGAAATGGCAATCCACTCCAATACTATTGCCTGGGAAATCCCATGGACAGAGGAGCCTGGTGGGCTACAGTCCGTAGGGTCCCAAAGAGTCAGACGTGACTGAGCGACATAATTGAATTTTAATTTAATTGAGTCTACAGTCAATGAAGTTGATACAATCTGACGGTTATGGATAATACCCAGAGGTAGAAAAATAGAGACAGAAGAAATGACCTTTATTTGTCACAATGAGAAACTGTACACCCTAAAATATTAAAAGATGAGTCATTTATTTGGGAAAAGAATTGAGCTAGAGATTCTAACATATACTTAATTTTGACAGAGGGAAGTTATAAGAACAATCTTTGTCTATTAAAATTGACCGGTAATAGGAAACATCTACTACAAATTTGTTTTTTACTTTGTAACAAACAGCTTCTAACATTGGCATATTTCTATTTCACATTAAAAGATTTAAAAAAAGAAAAACTGTACTTTCAACACACACCTCATTGTGGTGTTTGGTTCCATAACACAGAAGAGACAGCTGAGGTACTCTGTTGTCCTGTGATTTTTTTTTTCTCTTCAAATTCTGTGACTATGTATAGCTATCAGGATCTAGTTTATAATTTCACTGAACTGAGGTTTACACTCATAACTGAACAATAAAGTTAAAGTAATGAGTTTCAATCATAGGACTGTAGCACATAGTTTAATTTACAGGGATAATTAAAATCACCACCCCTACTTCCTTTCTTTGTACTTGGAACTGTCCTAGCAAGATAGCTGGATATTATCAAGATCCCTTTCCATGAAAGGAAGACAGAGGAGAGAAAAGAGGTGAGAAGACCCATTTAATGTAGTTCACCAATCTCCTTTTAAAAGCTGGAAGTGCCTAAAGTGAAATATGTTTGGGTCAGTTGGTTTTAAGTGGGAAAATTATTCTGATAACTAAGAGAAGTTTAACAAACTGGCACGAGCATTTCAACAGAAAACATTACTTCTGCCTTTACTTTCTTGCACGTTCAGCAGGGTTTCCTTGGTAAATGAGTTGCATATCTTTATCTGCTGAGTCACAGAGCTCTTTCTGTGGGCAGTAATTTCTCATTCCACTAATCATTTGCAAACTATTATTTAACTGTCAGATCCCTGTAGTGAAGTGACAAGTTCTAATTTTATAGTAGAAAGAAAAATAAAATCCACAGAGAAAGAACCTCTATGGATTTCATTTAAAAAATTTCAGATTCCATATTCACTCCTAGGATAATTATTATGTATTGGTGAATCGCTCTACTAACACATCCACAGCAGCCTGGTATTTGTTTTATTTTTTCTTTTAGTTTTCACTGAGCTTTGCAACAAAAGTTAGAGCCTAGCAACCTGATATTGTTTGACAGGGTTGAAGGAGAAGCCATTATTACTCTTGACCCTATCGCCACCATTTGCATGATGTCACTTGGTCCAGACCAAGGATGGGATGCCTACATTCATTCTGAATTGAAGGCACGTAGTAGTGACAGGTTTTACTGAGAACACGGCTGCAATCTATGTGCTAATTTTTATAGAGATTGGGGTTTTTATATAAAAGATATATACTCTGCCATACATTTCTTCAGTATCTTTGTTGGATTACTTTGCATTTTAAACATTTTATTAAATACACTATACCTTTGATACTGACAAACTATCAAAAAATGAGAGATATTTTTAAATGCAAGCGACACAAAGAGTTGATACTAGACCCCATAGCCAATGAGGAATTTCCTCTAAAAAATTACATAACTAAACTTACTTGGGAGTAATAGAGTTTAAGAATAAGATTGAATTAACTTTTTCTTTTAATTTCTTAAGCTGCTGCTGCTGCTAAGTCGCTTCAGTCGTGTCTGACTCTGTGTGACCCCAGAGATGGCAGCCCACCAGGCTCCCCCGTCCCTGGGATTCTCCAGGCAAGAACGTCGGAGTGGGTTGCCATTTCCTTCTCCCATGCATGAACATGAAGAGTGAAAGGGAAGCTGCTAAGTCGTGTCCAACTCTCACTGACCCCATGGACAGCAGCCCACCAGGCACCTCTGTCCATGGGATCCTGCAGGCAAGAGTACTAGAGAATTTCTTAAGAGATAGACGCTATTCTGTTTATCTGAAAGCATGGCATACTTAACAAAATTAAAATTAGTTTACCATCAAGAAAGTCAATAGTTGAGTTCCTGTACTTAAGAACAACGTACAAAAATCCAATTACAAATTCAAAAAATGCTTCCAGCAACTTGTTTTGCTTTAATAATATGTATTAATAATTAACTGACATTGTGCACTAGAAAAGTTGTTTAAGTCTGATGGCTAATTATGTGAGTGAAGATAGAACGTTCACAAACAAATTAATTTGGATTTATTTAATTTAGACACGTTTAAAAAGTAGACTCAAGATGATGGATAATTTTCAAAGCCAAAAACTCAGTGTCTAGAAATACCTTCAAGAGCAATATGGCAAATATTCCCTGCACCAATTATGTGTGCAAGCTAATTCACTCCAGTAGTGTCCCACTGTTTGCACCCCTGTGGATTGTAGCCTGCCAGGCTCCTCTGTCCATGGAATTCTCCAGGCATGAATACTGGAGTGGGGTGCCATTTCCTTCTCTAGGGATCTTCCAGATCCAAGAACTAAACCCATGTCCTTTTTGTCTCCTGCATTGGCAGGTGGGTTTTTGTTTTTATCACTAGTGCCACCTAGGAAGCCCACATATGCCAATTATGAATAATAGTAAAAACTATCACTCATGTCCTGCAACTAGAAACCAAGCAAAAATTCAATAAAGTAAAACTGTTAAACTGATAGTTTTAAAAATTTACCCTTCTTTTTCACACTCCCTTAACTTAATAATGGGATCGGACATCAGGAAATGGACCAGAAGTCAAGCTACCCTTAAGTGTCATTATACCCAATGAACTCCAGGCTAGCAAATCTGACTCAATTGCTGAGTCTTATTTACTGAAAATAGCTTTAAATGGAACTTCAGACATCAGCATATATTTGTAACAGTAAGATACCAAATTATTTTTCTTTTCTGAAAAGTATCAACACATGGTTCCTGATTTTTTTTTTTCCCTCAGCCTGGACTAAAAACCAATTTTCACAAAGTTAGCTGTAGGTAAAGACTTTCTCTCCAAGTCATTCAAAGAAGAACCTTCTTAGAAGAATCATGAAGGAATTTATAAATAAGTAGAAAAAATAAGTCCAATTGCATGAAATTTCTCACACACATCTCATTGTTCTTACCCTTTAAAAGTCAATTCAGTATTACATGGATTCTAAAAGATTTTGCTAGAGCCCATTTGAATTCTTATATGCTAGTTTAAAAACACCTGATGGAGCATATGATACATACAAAGGGAACAATCTTAATGTCATTGCTATGCTGATATTCCTGTCTGAAATTCTTCTCTTTTCACTGGTCCCTCAGTCAATTCCTACTTGTCTTTAAAGCCTGAGCTTAAATATCAATGCCCTAAAACAGATTCTTCTGTCCAAGGTCATAAAGATTATGCCCCCTTTAATATGTTCTCATCACCTCCTTAATTTCCTCTCATAGAACCTATCACAACTAATGATTACACATTCTCTATGGCTTTTCAACTCATGTCTGCTCTTAACTCCATGAAGACAAAGGCTGTTTCTATTTTATAGTTCACTATATTTCTTAATAAATAAGAATCTTTTGAAAGACTGAATGAATGACCACCTAGTCTGTATCACTCCTGTTTCTTATAGACTTTACAAAACAGACTCCATACAAACTGACAATTTTACAGAACAAATCTACCTGTATTTTTCAATTCCCCTTCTATTTTCATCAGGTTTAATATAAAAACAAGACTTTGGTTGACAAAACAATCCATACATATAGCTTGCTTTTCTAGGATTGCTGTACTTTATATATTCAAACTCAAAATAACTAAATAGCAGTTAAGACCATCACGTATTTTTCTGCCCTTGCATGAAGCCTCAAGAATAATACTAACAGTAGTATAATAACCATGGATTTATAAACATCTTTTGCATTTGACTAATTTACACATGTTAAAGATTTGATGTACCTAATAATTCATCACTATTTTCTACATGTGAACCAAGAAAATGATAACATCAGTTTGAATATCAAACATAATGATACCCAGGCAGCTTTCAGCCATCAGTAAGAAAATGACAGCATCAGTTTGAATATCAAATACAATGGTACTAAGGCAGCATTCAATCATCCATGTTAATGAAAGAGATACAATCCATCCCCACCAATAAATGCAAAGCCTCCCTTTACCCTTGATTTGTTTTCCTCTTTAACCCCCTATAAGATCTGTCAAGATGTGGAAAAGATAGAGGCCACCTCTTCTATTTTTGCCTCTGTCCAGCCTCTGGGACTTTCCTGGTAGCTCAGTTGGTAAAGAATCCACCTGTCAAAGCAGGAGACCTGGGTTTGATCCCTGGGTCAGGAAGATTCCCTGGAGAAGGGAATGGCAACCCACTCTAGTATTCTTGCCTGGAGAATCCCATGGACCTAGGAGCCGAGTGGGCTATAGTCCTTGGGGTCACAAAGAGTTGGACACAACTGAGCAACTAACACTTTCTTTTCAGCCTCTTTGAATGAGAGTGACTAAAGGTAGTGTAATATTTTTCAATTAAATGTAGTATAAGGTCTTTTAGGGAAAAGGAGCAGAGGAGGAAAGCAAGCAAGCATGAGGAGGAAGCGATGCAATGGCTCACAAAGATAACCATAGTCTATAAATAGTCCATAAGAAATTACATTTGGAAAGAAAGTTTGAGCTACCTAACAGAGGTTTGCCAATAAGAGAGGAGAGAATGCAATGGCATTAGACATTAGTTCTGAATCAAAACTGTGCAGCTAAAGGCAGGTCTAACCTCAGCAATTGGGACAGCTATAACCAAGTTTAGTGAAGTTATCAGACTTTCATGTACACAGTTCTCTTAGAGTCACAGACTCTTCTGGTCTTCCTACCTCCAAGTGGTTAAAGCAATATTTCTTCCTGTGATATGCATGTAATTTTTCATTATATGGTTTCAAATCAAGCGCCAGTGTTAGAAAACAGAAACAGAAAATCAACATTGTGAAGTATTATAGATTTTGCATGTCTAAACAGCTGTGATGAATTAGTCACAGTTACAATGAACTGTAGGAAAAAATCTACAGGCAATATATTGCTTTTGCAAGTTTTGTATTAAAGTAAAAGAAAACCCTCAAGTAATATTATATAATAAATTATTGTAACAGTGGTTGGCAGTAGGAGTAATTTAAATAAGATTAATTTAACAACCTTTAAATATCAATAAGTAATAAATATCTTCATGCATGGGGGTCCACATTTCACTTTATTTAGAAATAATGAATAATGCCAGTAGCCTAATATAACCCTAATAAGAGAATAGGAATACTCTACACTTTAACAACTTTCATTAGAAGAGCTGAAGTATCGCTTTCATTTGACTGAAACTGCATCTGTTCCTTATTAGACATGCTAAAGTTAAGTTCTGTGAAGATGTTCCTAAATTAACTTTGCAAAGGAGAAGCAAAGTAAACCCAAACACTGAACCAAATCATACAATTGACCTCCCTGGCAAGGACCTATTCTTAACTCTATTGTGACATGATTGTCACACCGCAGAGATATCTGGCTTTTGAGAGTGAGATTCCGGTGCCTCAGATAATATATCATAGAGTTTTTGAAAATGCTTCTTTATTTACAAACACTGGGGAAAAAAAACAGGGAAGATGTTCTCCTATTGGTGTAAACAATTCATGTTTGCTTTAACGTCCCAATAGGCATCATCATCCTTATCTTCTCCTTCTCCTCTTTCCCCTTCTGTAACCCCACACTACTTCTTACCCTCCTCCTTCCTCAACACTGAACTTCCACAATGGCACTGTCTAGGATAAGCCTTAGATTAGTTAAGTAAGACAGAGGAAGGTGCAAAAGTGCATACACACACTCTGTTCTTAGGGGGTTTTCATTATGTGCTTTCACTGCTGTAAAAATGTAATAGTAGAAGATTTTGCACTGTGTGGTATTGTCATTTTCAGCTCCTCTTCATTTACCATGTTGCCAAATTTCAGTAAAGCACGTTGCTTTTGGTTAGTAAGTAATAATAATATATGAACTTCCAAATGTTATTTTAAAGATTGAATTAGCTATGGACCTTGTCTAGAGGATGTATGAAGATCAGAGTGTTAAATGTCTTACACAAAAAAGGTATGCAATCAGATTAGCAGGGTTGGTTCAAGGAGTGAAAAGGATAAAAGCTGAGGTGGTGGGTTGCTCACTGCTCTGCATTGATCAGACAGCTGGCTGTTTGATTGGAAGAGGCTAGAGAAGACATCGGAGAAGGCAGTGGCACCCCGCTCCAGTACTCTTGCCTGGAAAATCCCATGGACGGAGGAGCCTGGTAGGCTGCAGTCCATGGGGTCGCTAAGAGTTGGACACGACTGAGCAACTTCACTTTCACTTTTCACTTTCATGCATTGGAAAAGGAAAGGGCAACCCACTCCAGTGTTCTTGCCTGGAGAATCCCAAGGATAGGGGAGCCTGGTGGGCTACCGTCTACAGGGTCGCACAGAGTCAGACATGACTGAAGTGACTTAGCAGCGGCAGCAGAGTAGACATAGGATGACTTTGAAAAACAAAACAGCACAGCTGAAATAAAAGAAAATTAAATACCTTTGGGGACCAACTCCATAAGAGTTGGGTTTGACTATGAGTCTAAACAAAACCTCAAAAATTAGGGAGGAGAGATTCGCTTGGACTGATTTATTAACATGTAAAAAGGTGAAGTCTTAACCCATAAAATAGTACAGTTGACTAAATGAATAAAATATAATTCATACAAAATATTAAGTTATATTAGTTATATTGTTATATTAGTTATATTGAAGTTATATTAGTTATTTTAAAAATCTACTTCTGATTTCTTTGATAAATTATATGCTTTTGATACTGAAACTAGCAGAACCTCAAAAGTTGATGTGAACACTCTTCTAGAAGGTTGTTAAAAATCCAGATCTGGGTTCACTAGCACACATTTTGATGCATTTGGTCTTAGAAGTGACTCAGGAATATGCATTTTTAGTGTGGGTTCCCACCTGAAGCCAGTAATATTACCCAAGAACCACACTGTATAAAACACTGGATCCCAATAGTGACTTGGTGATTTTTCACTGAAATCAATCATCAAATCAGCATGTTTTTCTCAGTTGATATTCTTAGACATTGTGAAAAGAGAAATAGCCATGCAAAAATGTAATGTCCTATAATAACTAAACACTCCATTATAGACAGTGAAGTGTAAAAATGCATTGGAGCTCAACAAAGATTTGAAAATAGCCAAGCTTTTCTGTATTGTTTGCCCAATGAATAGTAAAAGTTGTAGTTGCGCGAAATAGCAGTTAAAGAAAATACAGCAAATAAATAGATTGCAAAAACTGTAATCTGAAAGTGGCATTTTACTTGTATCTTGAGCATATAACATATTTTTCTTTCATTAAATTGTTGCATGCTGTTTTCTTGCATCTATTCATCCTATTAGCTCCTGAGTCATAATTTGACTGCTTAGAGTTCTGATTCTTAAACAAAAAAGAAGAAATAGGTCACTCAAGCTCTTCCACCAGAGGCTATAGACACACAGCTCAAATAACTCTGCTGAATCCCTAATATGGCTACAGTGGATCATAATATTGTGATCACAAACTCTATCCTGTTGGGTAAATATATGCAATCTGGTCATTTACAAGTGAAAAGTGGTCAGAGTTCATGTCAAAAATGAAATATTCCTAGCACATCTTAGCCATGCCAAAAATATCTGGAGCAAGCGACTTGACCTAGTACTTTTTATTTTTTTCCTTCCAATTTCCCTGCTATCTTTGTCAAATGTCAAGTTTGGAAAAATAGTTCATTTTAGGGGTGACAACTACACAAATAGTAACAAAAACCAAGCTTTCTCTTGACATATTTCTGTCTCACTTTTTTCCCCTTTCCCCCTGCACTTCTGCTAAGATAACTGGTTTGTTTGGTAAATATATTTCTAAGAACTGCCACCCTAAACCAAAATAAGGTGGGGGTGTGGTGAAATCCAGTGACCCCAAGTCCCCAAATCATCTTCATCAAGGAAGAGGGAGCAACTGAGTTAAGAAGTCCTCACAATGACTTGGCCCAGATCACGGCAGCCACAGGGCTCCCACCAGCCTTGGTTCAGCTGTAAGGTGAGTAACGTGAATACTGGCAGAGGGTTGGGAAGAATGAGGAGATGGAAGAAGGATTTGGGGAATGGAACGAGGACAGAGAAGTCTGTAAAAAAATATCAAATGAAATGTGAGAAGATATGGATTAAGACAACTCCGTGAACACATCTGTACAAAGTCACAGTCATCGAGAACTAATAGCCAGAGCATGAGATGCCCATGATGGCTGATCACATGGTACTTGGCGTCGTATGTCATTGGCCATGGTAGAGGACACATACGGGGGTACAGAACCGGGTCCCTGCCCACAAGGAGCTTGCTCTCCAGGCTGAAGAGGGGAGTGCACACACCCTGATCACGACACTAAAAAGGCCACCCCACAGAGATCTCCAACGAAGTGTGATGGAACACATGTTGCATGATTTGGATCAAGAGGGGTGACAAAGAATTAGCAGGGTAAAGGGGAAAAGAGGGTGGATCAGGTAGAAAGAGAAGCTTGACCTGAGTTATCCAGGAATGACAGTAAGCAACATATTTAAACAATAAGTGATTCTCATGACTAGTATCTATAGCCTGAGTGTGGTTTCAATCTATAGCCAGGGAGAAAAACAGAAAGGTAGATTCGGGTTGTTTATAAAAGTCTATGCTTTGATAGCAAACTAAAGGAGTATGGGATTGATTATACAGTAACTAAAGCCACTAGAAATTTTAAAGCTGAAGAACAGAATGAGCAGCTGTAAGTCATGAAGAACACCGAGTGGGACATTTCTTATTTGGGGTTACTCAGCCTTTTTTCCTTCCGCCAAACAGCTCTCTGTCTTCCTTTCGAAGAACAGCCTCTCTCTGCTGGACACAGAGCTGTTGGTGCTGGTTAGTCAAATACCCAGTGAACCTCATCACACCGCTGGAGGAGCCTATATTCTCCCAGAATCTTCTACTCATCTTCTAGAGACAGCTTGAATCCAGTTCCATCAGATACTGCCTGCCTGGAATTGGGACTTCAGCCCAGTGATGGAAACAAAAATAAAGGAAGGACTCATTTTACCTGCTGTTCCCTAACCAGGCAGTTCTTCAACTGCTCACAATTTCTCTCTTTCCTTCCTCTTAGCCATCCAGGTCACCTTGGTTCCTGCTCAGTTTTTTTTTTTAATTTTTGAAACATAATATGGAAAATTTATTGATAACAAACTACATTGCCGATTATCTTTTTACATTATATTGCACTGATTGAGAGCATACAAGACATATCTTCACAATAATAAAACATACTCAACAGGGAGAAAAGGATATTTGTGTTTTGGGTTTAGTATTCACTGGACAGAAACCTCAAAGACTGAAATGATTATCAAACAGGACAGTTGCCAGCTGAATAAGGGACAGACCTGCTGCAGACAACAAAGCACTTCAACTCTGTCATGTGTGTTTGCGTGCCTCATGCACTGCCAGACTTACCACGCACACGTGCGTGCACACACACTCCTATACTTACATGCATACTCATTCCAAAAACATACACTCATATACACAAACATACACACATATACACCTTGACTGGATCAGAACAGGGCGAGTACTATGAATTGTGTGTGTCTTCCTTAGAAGGCATCTTAAATCTATCCAAGAGTCACATTCCCCATCTCTATGAGCTCAAAGTCACTGGGAGGCTCCCAGGAGAAGCAGCCTTGGATGCATCTTTTCATTTTGACTTTTTTTCCATGGAAATTTCAAATATGCCCCAGAGCTCATGAACTCTCACATACCCATCATCCAGGGACAGGACTCATTAACTCAAGATGATTCTTATTTCCTTTATAGCCCCATCTACCCTCACCCTATAATGGAAATTTTTGGAGGCAAAATCTAGGAAGAGCATTATGCTATCTATAAATATTTCAGAATGCATTTCTAAAACAGGATTTCTTGTTTTTTTTGCACACATTCCCCAGGCCCATTTCTAGCACTTGGTGCTTTAGCCTGCCCAGCAATTCTCTGAGCACCCACGTTCTTCTACCAAATTTCTCTTTTGCTCATTTTCCCAGAGTCATCTATGTTGCTTGCAACTGAGGGATGAGACCTGAAAAACGACCTGTGGTGAAAGTCACCTTATGGTGGGACAGTGAAGGTCAATCCTAGGACAACATTAAGGATACAAGACACTTGTTAGCAGTAGAAAGAGATTCCAGGTAACATAGCAGAAGGGATCAGACAGGGGCAGCAGGTTGAAAACAGGCAAGGAAAGAGGACTTGCTGAACCAGGGGAGACAGTGCCTGTATTTTGGCAGATATGGTTCATTTTAATACACTCTAGAAAACTTTTTGCATTAGACTCAGTATTATTCTTTGAAGCTAAATCTTTTTATACAGCCATTGTACATAAAGCTCTCAAACTCAGTTCTGCAATAAGATATAAGCAATCATACATTTTTAAATAATCTCCCAAAGAGAGAAATGTATTTTCATTGTCTCACTAATGACACTCCTACACAGGTCATCCTCTCTTGAAATCAAAGAGACAAGGTAATGAGACAATTTTCAATTTGGACTAAAACTTTAAAAAATAAAACACAAAAGGTGTAGTTTTTCTAAATTCGTGTTTTGCCATCATCCTTGAGAGAACAGAACCTAGAGGCTCTCCGAGATGCTGTCTGTGCAGGACTGTCTATTTTAGTACTAGAGGAGAAGCTTGCAGAAGGCAACTGCTTCATTTCCTCTCTGCACCTCCCAGCACCTGCATCAGGATGCATGCGTGTAGAGCTGTGTCATGTAAGACATTTAGATCAGAGGGTCAATGTTTCGAGTATAAGAATGGAGCCTCCTTGGTTGGAAAAGATAATCCTTGAAATTTGTATCCCTCATGGCAATGTCATGGCCCCTTAGAAGTTAAGCTCTAAAACCCGAAATCTCCAAATGTGTGGGCAAAGTAGTCGAGACATGGCAAAAGTACGTATCGTCACTGAAGTACAAAGTCATCCAACAGACAGACCCAAAAACCAGACTATAAATCAAGATAGTGTCTGGAGAAACTGGGGTATGGGAAGCATCAAATCTGATGCTAAGAGTTTCACGTGCATCCAGTGAACAGAGCGAGATAGCAAAAAAATCAAAAAGGAAAAAAGAATAGCAGATGGTACAGATGACAATGTAATCCTAGACACACGGAGGTCATGTTCAACGTTAAAAGCCCATGCTGCTCATTAGGACAACAAACTTGCCTCCTCTGAGCCCCCCAGAAGAACAGAGATGTATAATCTGCAATTGGTTGGATATGAAAGGCCAGCTCACGCTCTCTGGTCAGCTCCCACAAAGAGCTTCTTGACATAATTCCAAGGCTAGTAGGATTCAATGATCTGAAGGATATTTTTGATCAGAGGTGTACCAGATGGACAGATATCAGAAGCTAGTAAAGTAGCGCCGTATCACAAGGATGCATGCTATTTCTGTGATAATGAATAGACCATTCAAACTTGGGTCCTGCATATTCATTCTCAAAGGAGATGATTGGCATTTGGGGACACCTGATTACCACGTCATCCTGTCCCAAGCCACTCACCCTGTGGGTACCCAATAAATATTAATTAAGGATGATGACAAACAGCAGCTCATTCCAGGGTGAGACAAGTCTGCTGTTTAGCAGTGCGGCACCTACCCTTACCCAACACCACAGGTAGAAGAGTGAGGCAAAACGATTTTTCTAATTGAAACTACAGGGGGTCTTTAGGTAATAGGATGTAATCACCTCACCTGGAATTTGGCCAGAGCAATGGGGTGTACACCTCATGTTTCCAAAGAGGAGGTCATGATTGTGCAAACGCAGGAAAGCTTCAATCCATACTGACATTAAGTGGCAAACCTGACCGTGGTGAATGTGGGGTTTGTCAAGGGTAAGTGATGGCCCTGCCAAGTAAGCATTGTGGAGGTATCTTTGTAAGGATCTATTTTGCAGGAGAACATCTACTTGGAACAATTTATGAAAACAGTCTAAGGAGTTAGAACCTGTGGCAAGCTGCATGTCTTTTGTGTGCTTCTCCTTCATTATAAATTATATTGGGAGGTATATTTCTATATTAGAAAGTATCAACAGAGCATTAGGTGCCAGGAGAGAAGGAAGTGAGGGGCAGATTGTTTCTTTCCTAAATGTCCTGCTAGGACTCTTTTGTCCCTCATGCATCTTTACTCATCTGAACATGCTTTATCCCCTCTGACTGTATCATCCTTAATCACCATGATCTCACTACATTGTAACCTGGTCCTCCTTTGGCCAGAGGACAACATTTTGACAGGAGAAACCAGCATTCACTCCTGCTCAGCTGGAAGTGACCACCTAGACTGATTAAGTTGCTGCACGATTCTAATTATGCAGATACTTTAGATAGAGTCTTTCAAATTTAAATTTTACACGGCCCTTGTTTTTAAATCTGCAACTGATGTACTCATGTGCCTATTTTGTTTTGTAAGTCTTTCTAGGAGTTCTGATTTAAAACTGCCCCATTTTTGAGGACTGCGGGGGTGGGGGAAACATTAAACGTACAGATGGCTAGCATCTGTGGTTCCACAGTGTTAACACGTACAATAACACACAGTCTCTAATTGAATACAAGAATGTAACTCAATCGAGGGTCTGTGCTAACATCATAAACCATGACAGTGCAGCCCAAGCAATTAATAAATAGTAATCGTGTCTCACAATTGGATTGTCAGGAAGGGGCATTGTAATGGAGGTTTCTGCACAACGCTCTTCATGAATTACACCTGCTAACAAAATACAAGTGGGCACTCTTCTAAAATCATTTCACCATTAATTTTTAATATGTATCATTAAAGAAAAAAACAACAGCAACAAAAAAGGGAAGATTTATAATGGACAAAGAGGAAGTGATTAATAATTGCCTGTTGTTTGGGAAAGTTTTGGTCTCAGTGACATTAACTTTAAGATTACCAAAATCCATCTGAACCTACAGATCCCCTCAGTGTCATTTTAAACATTGAAGTAAACATCAGAGTTGAAAGAAGTAATGCAAAGAGACAGGGCAATCTTCTAAAGCTACCAGGCATTTCTCCCTGCTGCTGATAAACATACCCTTGAACAGTTCAGAGACCTAAATGAGGAAGGAGAATTTTGTGAATATTTCAAGCAATAGGCTGAAATCAATCACATCAACATCACAGTGTTACCCTAGAAGTACTATTGTCGGCCCTAACTTAATTTCTAAAAGGACTTGTCCTAGTTCTGTTTTAAAATCCATTCCAATTGATTTAGAGTTCAAGATCATCTATATTTGTGGCAAGGCTGAACTTCCTTTGCTTGTGCTAGGAATTCTCTTTACTCTGGGTTAGTACAGGGTAGAGGAAAGTATGGGAGAACCTATAAATAATATTCTGTAAAATTTCAAAACCACAGAAAAATATATCTTGTCTTTGAGGTCACAAGAAACACTTTCTGACAAATGGGTTATTTCTTTAGCTGAAAAACATTTTATACTGAATAAATGCTAGGCTAACTTTATTTTTATTTATTTTTATGTTTAATTGAAACATAGTTGATTAAATATTGTGTTAATTTCAAATGTGCAGCATTACTGCTTTTGTTTTCTTGCAGATTATACTAGAAGATATTGAATATAGTTACCTATGCTATACAGTAAATCTTTGTTGCTTGCCTGTTTTGTGTATCTCTTAACCCCATACTCATTTGTCTCTCTCCCTCTCCTACTTGAGTAACCAGAAGTTTGTTTTCTAACTCTGTTTCTATTTTGTATATAGATTCATTTGCATATATCAATACATTCATTCTGTTCTGAATATAGATTAATTTGTTGTATTTTTTTTAGATTTCACGTATCAATGATGTCATATAGCATTTGCCTTTCTCTGTCTGACTTACTTCACTGACTACTATATTCTCTCGGTCCATCAGTGTTGCTGCCAATAGCATCATTTCACTCTTTTAAGATTGAGTAATATTCCATTGCATTCATGTACTCTATCTTCTTAAGCCAACTGAGTACCTGGGTTGTTTCCATGTCCTGGTTATTGTGAATAGTGCTTAACTGTAAGGTGTAAGCTCTTTTTGTTTTGTTCTTAGGTTGCAAACAATAAAAACTAATTTAAGTTATCCTAAAAAAAGATAGGCATTTTATTGCTAGGGTGCTGGACACCTAAAAAGGTCCTCACAGAGAGGAACAACCAGGACCAGGAAGGGGAGAAACTGAGACACTTCCACTATGTTGAGTATTGCTAGCAGTTATTCTGGGAACTTGCTTAACACACATCCATTCCCAACTCCCATTATCCACGCTTCCAGAAGGAACTCTGCTAGAATCTGTTCATTCCAGCTTTAGTTGTGTATCTTCTTCCTGCTCTAATTGTTTCTGGGTCACAAAACACACCTGGCCACTACCGCCTTATCTTTGTGATCCCATAATCCGCGACTATGTTAAAGGAACAGGTTGAAGAAGCAGGTTGAAGAAGCTTTGCCAAAAAATTTTCAAGCACAACTCCCATTTTGTGTTTGCCAACTTTGTCTCCATATTTATGTCAATCTTGGTTATCTACTCTCAATTATTCAAAAATAAAATTTTTTAGAGGAAATTTACATTATTTTGTGCTCTTGAAAGGAAAGCAGAATGATTACATACCAGTTTCTCTAACTATGAACTTGCATTTAGCTCACAAAACTGAGAGTAGCATTTGAAAAACCTGACCATGAGGTCTTTTCAACAGACGTGTATGATCTTCATTTGAAATTATTAAAATAAAGGCCTTATATGAAATTTCCACCATTAGAAAGATTGTATATCATCTAAATAAATTCATTTGATTTTTTGGACTAAAAATGTCATCTAACTATAGTTTTTAGAGACTGTATAGTAAAATTATTCATAATAGTCTAAATGAAATCCTAAAATGTGAATTATTATAGTTGGTTGAATATATTAGGTTTTTCTTATCCTAGCATTTTTATCTAGGGTCATCTGTTCAATCCAACTTTAAGTCTTGCTCATAACAGGCTAAGGTAGACAGAAAAATAGCATAATTGGATTTTTAAAAGAAGCTTCTATTTTTCTAACAAAGAAAAAACACATTTACAGTTATTTCTTTAAACCTTCACTTCACTTGAAATTACAGTCCTCTTCATGTATTGGCTTCAAATATATCTGTTTTCTACTTGTTTGCATCTGTAATTTTAGTACGGTAAACCTCCACTAATCCTCTTGCTTTGAACTGGACACATAGGTTCAGTACTTGCTGAAGTAATGGATGTGTGAATGAATGAATGAGCAAGAAGTCATATAACACCATACATAATTACTGAAAGAGTTTCCTAACTCTCTTCCCTGAGTTGTTTTTTCAAACATCTGATCTTATTACTTCCTGTTCAAAAGATTTTAAGTAATTTATTATTATCTGAAGAATGAAGTTCTATATCCTCTAAACCTTTAAAACTTTCTAGCCTTTTCTCTGTTATATTTTCTGCAAGAAGTATGCTTTCTTACCCTGATACTGTTGTTGCTTCTTCCATCTCAGAGACAGCTACCTGTTCTCCATCTTACGCTCTATGAGAGAATAGTCCCCTGAATTTTCAATGTTAATTATAGTGAGTCTCACAAACACATGAAATACTAGCTGAGTGAATCAACTAATAGATAATGAAACTGTAATCATCCTTTAAGAATGAATTCTAATATCATGGTTTTTTTTTTGCCATGAAGGTGATCTAGTGAGTCCATCTAGAAGCCATTTTTTCCTCCCTCTAAACTCATTTTTCAACATGCAAGTAACAGATCCTGTTGGCTCCTCGGCCACGTGAGTCCTGACCACACCTGCTATCCAGATATCATTCTTTATGTCTGCTGCCCTATTTTATATGGTTTGTTTGCTTATGATTCTTCTTCCACTATTCAGTTCAGTTCAGTTCAGTCACTCAGTCGTGTCCGACTCTTTGCAACCCCATAAATCGCAACACACCAGGCCTCCCTGTCCATCACCAACTCCCAGAGCTCACTCAGACTCGTGCCCATCGAGTCGGTGATGCCATCCAGTCATCTCATCCTCTGTCGTCCCCTTCTCTTCCTGCCCCTAATCCCCTCTAGCATCAGAGTCTTTTCCAATGAGTAAACTCTTCGCATGAGGTGGCCAAAATGTTGGAGCTTCAGCTTTAGCATCAGTCCTTCCAAAGAACACCCAGGGCTGATCTCCTTCAAAATGGACTGGTTGGATCTCCTTGAAGTCCAAGGGACTCTCAAGAGTCTTCTCCAACACCACAGTTCAAAAGCATCAATTCTTCTGCACTCAGCTTTCTTCACAGTCCAACTCTCACATCCATACATGACCACTGGAAAAACCATAGCCTTGACTAGACAGACTTTTGTTGGCAAAGTAATGTTTCTGCTCTTAATATGCTATCTAGGTTGGTCATAACTTTCTTTCCAAGGAGTAAGCATCTTTTAATTTCATGGCTACAATCACCATCTGCAGTGATTTTGGAGGCCCCCAAAATCCCATGATATCAGGGACTTTTTCTACCTAATAGGTACAGACACCTATATCTGAATAAATTAATGGATTCCTACAGAGACATATGCATACATTATTTACTCCATTGGATTCTAGATAGTTATGCTCAAGTCTTCCTCGTTGACTAAATTCTCAACATTTAAGATAGAAGGCAATTCATCTTTGATCCTGCAAATGTAAAATTTTTTTCATTTTCTCACTATTAATAGTGACAATAGTAAACATTTACTGAGTGCATAACAGATACCAGGAACTGTGCTAAGGTTATTCTATGTGATATTTTATTTGATACTCCTAGAATTCCTTCTAGGTAAAACTACTATTACTTCTTTTTTAACATGAGTAAATAATGGCCACAGAGATGTCAAGTCATTTGCTGAAATCATAATAGAGTCAATGCTAAGACCAGTATTGAACACAGGCATATTAGACTCCACAATCTATACTCTTAACAAGCAAGTTTCCATGACATTTCTTGTTGTATCAATAAAGGTTTCCTGAATGAGTGATTGAATGCACATCTATCAAACCCAAAATATCTGATTTTCACTTAAAAATCAGCATCACAGAGTACCACAGCAGGAAAGCCTCCTTCCACCACCTCACCTTACCACTCTTACCACCTCACCACTCTTACCCTCTGTCCCACAAATGCATCTTCTCTGTAATCTCCTGGCTAAGATTTTGCCCACCTTATACTTGGAAACCTGTAGTGAAAGGAACTGACTTTCTCTAGAAGCAGACTTTAGCATTACAGGTTAATTTTGAATTTTAGAGTGATAAAAGTCATATTACAATTAACCAAAATCTGTCTTCTTGAACATTCCATTCGCACATCTATTTTCTTTCCCCTGTGGCCACACAGGATAAAAGTAATGTCTGTCTCATCCTGACCAGCATCATATTCCAATGAGGGTTCTTTTCCAGAGACTAAGCATCCTTGTTTCCTTGTCTGGTTTTTGCCTCTGCATAGCATCAGGCATAAGCTTACTAGGAAACATTCAAAGCTTTATACAAATTATTAAAGAGTCATATAAATTTTATAAAATTACAAAAGCCTAAAGATAAAAGGAAAGATTTGCTCACAACCTTCTTAATAACATTATGTATTATTAAAAGAAAACTAACATGCATTGATTCTTTGTGGAGAGGCTGCAGTCAATGCATTATATGCATTATCTTCCTGCATCCTTACAAGGTATCACGGTATAGGCACTATTATTAGTAATTTTAGTAATTTCATTTTCTAGATGATGAAACTGCGTCTCAGATAGGATTATGCAATCTCCAAGGACATTCAAGCAACTCCGATTCTAAAACCCCTGTTCTTAACCACTACTCTATACTGCCTCACAATTTGAAAATTAGCTAGACATTTCCTAACTAAATAATATAATTTGAATTTCAAGTATTTATACCATTTTATGATGCTATAAATTGAAGGCTTCTCTGCTATCTCACCAACTTTTCTCTTGCCTTACCTCAAGCGATAATTTTCACATTGAAAATACCCTTTTAGTCTTTAAAATTCTAATAATACAACAGTCATAAAATTGAAAAACTTGCCATCATCCCCTTGCTCTCTCGCTCTCTTTATTTACATCTTTTCAATCTGGTTTTGTTCTGCTTTGTTAGGGCAGCAATTACTTGAGGTAACATTGCCATAGCTATTATGTGATACCCGAAGATCTCATGTACTTTGTTCATTCTCCTGATGACTCCTGGCCTCTTGGTATTTTTTAGATCAGGGAGTTAGTTGAGTGTGGGTGGGTGAGAGAGTAGAGATGAATGTACAGGTGAATGGCTGTACAAGTCTAATTGGGACTTTTAATAGAACACCTTGTTGACTGTTCAGGCAGGAGAGTAGAGAGCTGGGTATCCTTGACAACAGTGTAGATACATAGCAAAATAAAAGAAAGACCAGAGGATTCACAGTAGGAGATCTAAGCTGTAGATCATTGGGGTGACAGCCGACAGCCTTTTGGTGAAAGCCTCAAAAATTTTCAAATGTGTTTGTGAAATGTACCATGGATAGTGGGTCATTAGAACATTTGAACAAAAGGCATTAATAAATGACATAGTGGCTGATGGACCACTGTAAAAACTGATGTTGAGTGTTAAATTTTCTGTGTGGTTACAAGTAATGGTTCTAAGTAATGCAGTTACAGATGGAAATAATGATCAGTAAATAAGGAATAAGAGCTGGCTTTTAGCACCGCTAACTATATATCATTGAGCTGAGTTTCCTCATAGATAGAATGGGGTAAAAAAAAAAATGTTTATCCTACTTATGTCACAGGTAATTGAAAACAATGCTCATGACAGTTTTGGGATACTGTGTGGTTTCATCTGAAATTAAAGTGGACTTCTTAATGATCATGTGTGAAATCTAATAACAGCAGACATTTATTGTTTAACTCCATGACATTCATACTCACTCTAGGAAACAGCTCACAATTTTTATTCAAGGATATACATTCTTTCTATCTCAGTACATGAGATTCTATCTACTTCTAGGAGTGGACACTTGCCCCTGGAAAAAGCCATTCAGCGCAGCTTATTTCTCATGTCACTGTGATTGGTTCAGGAACAAATAAGCGGTCCATGAGATTTGTGCTGGAGGCCCTCTTACTATCCTGCAGGTCAAGACAAATGAAGTCAATGTGGAGTTGAGAAACAGAGAGATGCCAAGTCCTAGTGACAACATGGGATTTCTGAATTTAGCTCCCTTACCCTGGGATTTATCATTATATCACACAATTCATTACCTTTTGTGTTTAAGCAGGTTGAGTCAGAACTTTTCACTTGTAACAGAGATTTAACTAATAAATCAAGAAATAACTTGAATCTAATTAATCTCAGTTAAAAAGTCACAGTTGCATTTTCTTACATATCAGTGTTTCCCAAATACTTAGGATGATGCAATCCTTTTGTCATAAAGCATCTACCAATTTAGGAGAAACTACTGACAAAATGATAGACATTTTGAGACAAGTGAGTATAAATGATCACTACTTTCAACAGATCTCAGTCTATCATATCTAAAATGAGCAATGTTAATTCATCAGAAATATATTACACAATTAAAAAAAACTGGCAAATGACATCAATTACATTTTATGAAAGAAGACACACAAATGACAAATGGAGAGAGTGGGATTCAACCAGTGAAAACAAGTAATTCAAAACATTAGTAGGGGGAGTTAGTTAACCAGAATATACCATGTTTCAGTTCAGTTCAGTTCAGTCGCTCAGTAGCGTCCGACTCTTTGCGACCCCATGAATCGCAGCACGCCAGGCCTCCCTGTCCATCACCATCTCCCGGAGTTCACTCAGACTCACGTCCATCGAGTCTGTGATGCCATCCAGCCACCTCATCCTCAGTCGTCCCCTTCTCCTCCTGCCCCCAATCCCTCCCAGCATCAGAGTCTTTTCCAATGAGTCAACTCTTCGCATGAGGTGGCCAAAGTACTGGAGCTTCAGCTTTAGCATCATTCCTTCCAAAGAAATCCCAGGGTTGATCTCCTTTAGAATGGACTGGTTGGATCTCTTAGTTTTGGCAAATGTACTAAGATTATGTACTATGTTAACATTAGGGAAGACTATACTACCTTTGTGACATTTATAAATCTAAAATTCTTCCAAAATAAAAAAAGTTAATTAAAATTCATATGCATTTTGCATATCAAGTTGGTGAGATATTTTCATGGTAATATAAAATGTGGCTCGGCATGCTGGGTAAAGGGTATTCTTACGACCTATGATGGAAGAGTAAATGCCAACTTTCTGGAGGTTAACTCTGTTAATATATCTAAACCCATAATATAAGCACACACTTTGGCTGAAATTACCTCTTCTAAAAAAATAATTCTTAGGGAATAACCTGAAGGGTGTACAAATATTTATACAGATGGACATTTATGAAGGTAATATACTTTCTATTAGCTAAAAATTCAAGTTATGTATATATCCAGTAATAGTAACATTAATGGAATAGGATACTATATGACCAGAAACAGATCATACTGTACTAGGAAAAATCTCACAAAATAAGGCTTTCTTGAGTATTATTAAACAAACAAAAAAAAAGCACATCAGCATGTAATACATACAGTACAATGTCAGTGATATTATTATTAATGAGAATAATATATGTATCAATTACCTATGATATTTGGCATGGGGATATGCACAGCAATGAACAAAACATACACAAATCCCTGCTTAATGGAGCACATGGACTAGAGGCCAACAAGAGAAATAAACAAGTGTATTGAATAGTAAGTTAAAAGGTGATAAGTTTCATAGAGAAAAGCAAAGAAGATTCAGAAAAAGCAGTTAATGACTTAGGTGCCAAACCATCCTGGAGGCCAAGGGAGCAGAAAATCTTTCCAGGAGACAGGAGTGATCTATTGGGTCGAATGAGACTTAATAGGTCTGGTAAAAAAAAAAAAAAAAAAAAAAGACTGAGAATGGACAATGGGATTAGCAACATGGAGGTCATTAATAACCTTTACAAGGTCAGTTTCAGTGGAACAGAGTGTTTTTTAAGAGAGGGGGAGAGGACAGTGTGTTGACAGTCACTTCCAGGCGTTTTCCTACTAAGAGAAGGGAAGAATTGGGGCCACTGCTAGCGGAGGAAGTGCAATCAAGAACAGATTTTGAAAAAATAACCTGCAACATAAAAACTTACTTAATACTTATAGCTAAGATTCAAGAAAGAGAATTGATGATGAAAGGAGAGAGAAAAATTTCTGAAGTGATGTCTTAAGCAGGAGAAAGGGATGAGATCTGATAATCAGTTCATGTTGGTGTGTGTTTACCTATTCAAATATTATCTGGGAAGTCTGCAGGGTTTCATGTAATCATACTCTCCAAAATATGTTCACAATAACTTTATAAATCATAAATTTTAGAACCAGAAAATACTATGTTAATAATGTTTAAGAAAGCATTGACATTTCTTTAGATTCTGCATTATACATTGCTTCAATAGATGTGGAGGAAAACAGCTGAACACAAAATAAGTAACCCAGACTTATATGAGGTAGTCTATCTGAAACTTTCTAGAGTAACACAGCTAAGGAACCATCCTATACTCTTGTCTGCCATTTTATATTTAATGGTGCTTTACTTGGTACTTAACTAGGCAAATGCCTTAACAGGATAGGTTTATAAAAGCAGAAATTTCATGAGTTATTCTTATAGTCTGAATGTTTGTGTCCCCCTAAAATTTATATGCTGAATCCTAACCCTCGAAGGAGATGGGATTAATAAGTGTTTTTTTAAGGAGGCGCTAAAGCTCTGAAGGTGGAATTCTCCTAAATGAGACTAGTTCCTACAAAATGGCTCCAAGGCCATCTCCAATCCCTTATACCATGTGAGGATACAGTGAGAAATTTGCAGCTAGACGAGGGGCCACATTTGATTTCAGACTTAGAGCCTACAGAATGAAGTGCAATAAATTTCTCTTGTTCATAATCTTCCCAGTCTGTGTTATTTTGTAGTAGCAGCCTGAATGGACTAACAGTGTTAATCAGAATAAGTGAAAAAAAAATTATGAGAGTTAAAAACGCATTGAACAACATTCACAGACACAGAGCTCACAAACTTAATCATACATATATGCTACACACATGGGCATATAAAACAGATGCACAAACATGCATGATCAATACACACATATTCATACAGTCATACATGCATACAAATGCACAAAAACATATGCACACAAATATACACACATAAATAAACATAATCACATGCATTCACAACTAGCTGCACACAAACACACGCTCACACACACAGACACCCACTAGCCTGTCTGGTTCTGGTTAAGGTTGAAGACATGTTTGTGCAAATTCAGATATTAGCCTGAACGCCTAAGATTCTTACAGATAACTTTTAAAAGTGACACTAATATCCAGCCCCAAACCAAAGATAATTTGAATTAGACTAGATCATTACCAGAATCCTTTAAAAAGATATCTCCACAAATCTCTCCACTGTGGCACTATGTCAAGATGCGATGTCTTCAGGTCATTCTCTTAGAAGTCCAATCTAACTTGTAACTTAATTCTGTACTCCCACTAAGATAGCACAAAAATCTTTTGATAGTTTTATATGCATATATGTACACTGTTTCTGAACTTTCACAGAAAACTTTTCATTAATTAATTCATAGATGTGAAGCACCATTGCACCTTTAATATTTTTCTCCCACAACATTTTAAATCATGGAAAATATAGAAGATGCACACTAGGCAATGATTTGGCCCTTTGATAAGACTCATCTTGCCTGGGCAAAGCATATAGGGGATAGAGTGATCACCTCCAACTTACACAGGGTCCTCAATCAAAAATCCCATGCAGTAGCTGAGATAGAGGAAAACCAGCAATTATATTCTTCCCTTTGGTGATGTATTCTCTGGACATATATCCATGCATGAGTAACTTGTATTAGCTGTTATTTAAGGAATGAGACAAAAACAAAAATATCAGACAGATTGTGGGCTCTAAGGGTGGGAGCAAAGCCCTATTAGTTTATTTCTATTCCCAACACAAGCACTATCCTGGAATATGGTAGATACTTTTATGCATGCATGCTAAGTCGTTTCAGTTGCATCCAATTCTTTGCGACAAAATGGACTGTAGCCTGCCAGGTTCCTCTGTCCATAACATTCTCCAGGCAAGAACACTGGAGTGGGTTGCCATGCCCTCCTACAGGGGATCTCCCTGACCCATGGATCAAATCTGTGACTCTTATGTCTCCTGCATTGGCGAGTGGGTTCTTTACCACTAGCGCCACCTGGGAAGCCCAGATACTCTTATATGTTCATATTACTCAGGCTTTTAGTAGAATCATTCATTACTTTTCATTTATCACTACTCTATACCACATTGACTATGAAAATCATTCTGAAACTAAGACATGATTTTATTTTTTCTCAGAAATTTGAAGGAATATTTTATGGATCATAATGATAGTAGAAATATTTCAACTAGAACCCTAAGACAGTCTTAACATAATTGTATGTTTACAAATGTGTGTTGTATGTAAAACTGGTGTACACAGAGGGAAAGGTCTCTATCAGGTTTCACATACATGTGTATGCACAGGTAGATACCATTATTAAGGTGGCTATACCTATATCAAAGGAAAGAAGCATCTTAAATCAACGGTCAACATTTTGCTGCTCAATAGGTACCAAGACACAAATTATGTACCCTCTGTCACCTTCCATCTCCTCTGCTCTTGCCCCTGTAACTTGATCCAGGATAGAGGGCTTTGGTGTCCTAATGACACTGTTCACAGGCCTTACTCTTCTGTTGCTTAGCCTGCTGCACTTTGAAAGTGACAAAAGCCACTTCCCAGGGAGCTGCAAGCTAGCCTCTTGGTAACGAAAGTCTATTTCCCTGCCCCCTTCCTGCCCCAAATTCCATCCTTATGACACAGAAGCACAGTTAGAGATGAAAAATAAGCTTCATTATCTTGGGAGTGCAGAGAAAAATGTTATGGCTTTATTTAGCAGTTGCTTTTATGCTTTTAAAAACATGTTAATTTCATTTTTTATGTAATTGTGCATTAAATCATCTCAGACAATTGTGTGATTTGGAAATAAAAGTCCAACAAAATAAGTAAAAGCTATAATGTGGTTTTTTTCCTTCCCGTTTTTTGCAGTCTGTTTTTATGCTCCTCAAGCATTAGTGTCTCCACTCCTTCCTGGGAAGATTAATCTGAAGGCTCACAGAGACTCTTGCCTTCCTGTCTTTAGTTCTCCCAGTGCTCTGAGCTTTTCCCTGTGGCTTCTGCATCTACTACTCATGAATTACCAGCCCCAACAACATTAGGACTTATAAAGCCTCATAATCCTTTAGTTGACTTCCTAATAGGGCCAGCAGCTGGATGAAGATCTCAACCCTGGGGGAGAAATTACAGAGAGACCTAACCTGTCTAAAATAAAACTATGAACACCAAGCTCCAGAATATCACTGTACTCACACAGAATACGGGTGATAGATTTTTGCTTTTTACTAGAATGTAGGCAATAGAATGTATGCAGCGTAATTCACAGCATGTTTGAGAGGCGTCTTCCTTTCTCTCTAAAGAAAAGTTGATCCACTTAAAAGATACGTAGTTATCTTTCCCATTTCCCACTTTAAGCATTTTTTGAGAGATGAGACTTTCTGATGGATGTTAATAAGGAACTGGGACCCTTCAGTGTGGCCATCTATGTCACGAGTTGATTAAAGACTGATTTCAAATAGGTTAAAATTTTTTCCAAATGTCACTCAATACATACGAGCTTTACTTTCTTTAGTGTATTTGAAGGTAGGTTATTGTTATAAGGTATTGCATTTCCTTTAAGGGAAAGTGTACTCTGCTGGGCTGTCCTAAAAAGTACTGGAGATTACTCACGGAAATTTATTGTTTATGGTTCTGGAGGCTAGAAGTTCAAGAGCAAGGTGCTAACAGGGTTTTTTTGTTCTGAGGACTTAGGGAAGGATCTGTTCCAGTCTCTCTTGGCTTACAGATGGCCATCTTCTCCCTCCATCTCTTCACACCATCTTTACTCTACCATACTCCTGTGTCCATGTCTCCCCTTTTTAGTAGGACACCAGTCATGTTGGATTCAGGCCCACCCAAATGGCCTCATTTTAACCTGAGTACTTCTTATCTCTAAATAAGGTCTGAGATAAGGAGGGTTAGGTCTTTAAACTATGTCTGAGATAAGAAGCATTAGGGCTTTAAACCATGAATCTTAGGGGGCACAATTCAAGCTGTTACAGGATATGAAACTTATTTTTTGTTAGTGATGTCCACCCAACTTAAAAATAATATAACTTTCCAAAGAATGACATTCTGAAAAAAGCATTAAAGAGTAACTTTTCTTTCACAATTCTAACATGAAATTTTATATGATACAGGCAGGAGTATATATAAAACAAGCAAACAAAATCATACTTAATTTACTTGTAGCATAACCCTCAAGACAGATATATGTATATGTATGTACACATGCAGTAACCTATACAACAAAAAACAATATGTATATAACCAGTGCTGAAATTAACTTCTGCCTGAGGCTACTATGAAATGTCAATTAAACTGCCAAACTTTCAGAGCTTAGTACTCTATCTTCCTGCCTTAGGGAGCTTTTGTATTCAATTTATTGTTAAATAAAACAGCCAACTTGGCAGCAAAGTTAGATTAACAAATTATAATGAATTTTATTTTTTGCTTAAAAAAATAAGGTGAGCTAATATTCCTGGAAAATAAATTTCAGAGAGATTAAAGATTTTGAGAGAGGTTATTTGTTTGTAACCATTTCAAGTTGAGCAGGAGAAAAAGAATGCCCACTAGCTTGTTTGAATTAAACAGAAGTGTAAAAGGAACTTGACCAAAAACTAATAGTGGTTTTGTTTAACATTTCTTTTATTAACATTTAATATTTTATTAGGAGGAACTTGATGTCAGAAGCCAAAAGGAGCCACAGAACAGCTGTGGGCCTGAAATTTAAATGTCTTCCATTTGACCCATTTATATTCATTTTTTACTTCCTTATGCTCACAGCGCATGTACACACATATACACACGCAGCTAATTAAGTCAGCTTGCCTGCAAAGCCCAGTTGTTTGATTATGCAGCTGAGGCCACCATCACTCTAATAAAACCCTGTGATTCCACTCTCCACCAAGGGGGATGAGGGAACTTTCTGGAAAGCCACAGGGGTGAGGAGGCATCTTTGTCTAATTGTAGACATTAAATGTTTGTTGTTATTGGCATATATGACAAGTACAGGAGCACTTCCAGGGTGGCGCTAGTGGTAAAGAATCTGCCTGTCAGTATAGAAAAGGTAAGAGACATGGGTTCAGTCCCTGGGTTGGGAAGATCCCCTGGAGGAGGGCATGACAACCACTCCAGTATCCCTGTCTGGAGAATCCCAAGGACAGAGAAGACTGGCAGGCTATACTCCATTGGGTTGCAAAGAGTCAGACTTAACTGTAGCAATTTAGCAGGCACACAGTGGGCTAACTCCACACAGGGGTTGGGCTAAGTCTTTTATATGTATTACCTAATTTAATTCTCTGAGGCAAGGAGAATTCAACAGAGATTAAGGGACTGTCTCATGGACATTAGTGGCATTGCTCTAGCTTTTGGAGATTTGACAGTGCTTCTTCCTCACACTGGGAAAAGCTGAATTTAATGTAGTAAAAGGAAGATTTAGTTTTCAAAGTCAGATATGTGTTTCTCAATTTAAGTGAGAGAAAAAGGCTGAATAGTTTTCTTATATCACAACTAACATTTATTGAGTTCCTACTGATTGCCTGACAGTGACCTATACACTATATATGTGCATATATCCTCCTTTAACTGGGAAGATAGTTACCCTATGAGACAAATTCCACTGTTATTTCCAACTTCCAGAGATTAATTACTTTACTTAGATCACCTTGCTGGGATTTAAGGGCCCCTGGCTTGCTCTAGAGCCTTTATCTTAACTATCCTTTTACACTGGGCTTTAATAGGATAAAGCAACCTTTATTTTATCAAGCAACTAATGGGTAGCTTGACTTACTCATAGAGTGTGCTTATAAAAATTAAGGTGTATTATACAAACTCTTAAAATAAATTTTATATTAAATAAATGAAGGCAGTATATCACTTAAAAATGTTGGAAATACTTTTTTTGGAAAGACATACAAATGCCAACAGGCACATGAAAAGATGCTCAGTGTCACTAATCATTAGAGAAATGCCAATCAAGACCACAATGAGGTATCACCTCACATTGGTCAGAATGCTGCTGCTGCTAAATTGTGTCAGTCACGTCCGACTCTGTGCAGCTCCATAGACGGCAGCCCACCAGGTTCCTCCATTCATGGGATTCTCCAGGCAAGAACACTGGAGTGGGTTGCCATTTCCTTCTCCAGTGTATGAAACTGAAAAGTGAAAGTGAAGTTGCTCAGTCGTGTCCGACTCTTCGCAACCCCATGGACTGTAGCTCACCAGGCTCCTCCGTTCATGGGATTCTCCAGGCAAGAGTACTGGAGTGGGGTGCCATTGCCTTCTCCCTGGTCAGAATGCCTATCCTCAAAAGTCTACAAATAATAAATGCCAGAGAGGACGTGGAAAAAAGAGAACCTTTCAAGACTGTTGGTGTGAATGTAAATATGTGTAGCCACTATGGAAAACAGTATGGAAGTTCCTAAGAAAACTACAAACAGAATAGTGTATTATCCAGTAATGCCACTCCTGGGCATNGTATAGAAAAGGTAAGAGACATGGGTTCAGTCCCTGGGTTGGGAAGATCCCCTGGAGGAGGGCATGACAACCACTCCAATATCCCTGTCTGGAGAATCCCAAGGACAGAGAAGACTGGCAGGCTATACTCCACTGGGTTGCAAAGAGTCAGACTTAACTGTAGCAATTTAGCAGGCACACAGTGGGCTAACTCCACACAGGGGTTGGGCTAAGTCTTTTATATGTATTACCTAATTTAATTCTCTGAGGCAAGGAGAATTCAACAGAGATTAAGGGACTGTCTCATGGACATTAGTGGCATTGCTCTAGCTTTTGGAGATTTGACAGTGCTTCTTCCTCACACTGGGAAAAGCTGAATTTAATGTAGTAAAAGGAAGATTTAGTTTTCAAAGTCAGATATGTGTTTCTCAATTTAAGTGAGAGAAAAAGGCTGAATAGTTTTCTTATATCACAACTAACATTTATTGAGTTCCTACTGATTGCCCGACAGTGATCTATACACTATGTATATGCATATATCCTCCTTTAACTGGGAAGATAGTCACCCTATGAGACAAATTCCACTGTTATTTCCAACTTCCAGAGATTAATTACTTTACTTAGGTCACCTTGCTGGGATTTAAGGGCCCCTGGCTTGCTCTAGAGCCTTTATCTTAACTATCCTTTTACACTAGGCTTTAATAGGATAAAGCAACCTTTATTTTATCAAGCAACTAATGGGTAGCTTGACTTACCCATAGAGTGTGCTTATAAAAATTAAGGTGTATTATACAAACTCTTAAAATAAATTTTATATTAAATAAATGAAGGCAGTATATCACTTAAAAATTTTGGAAATACTTTTTTTGGAAAGACATACAAATGCCAACAGGCACATGAAAAGATGCTCAGTGTCACTAATCATTAGAGAAATGCCAATCAAGACCACAATGAGGTATCACCTCACATTGGGCAGAATGCTGCTGCTGCTAAATTGTGTCAGCCACGTCCGACTCTGTGCAACTCCATAGACGGCAGCCCACCAGGTTCCTCTATTCATGGGATTCTCCAGGCAAGAACACTGGAGTGGGTTGCCATTTACTTCTCCAGTGTATGAAACTGAAAAGTGAAAGTGAAGTTGCTCAGTCATGTCCAACTCTTCGCAACCCCATGGACTGTAGCTCACCAGGCTCCTCTGTTCATGGGATTCTCCAGGCAAGAGTACTGGAGTGGGGTGCCATTGCCTTCTCCCTGGTCAGAATGCCCATCCTCAAAAGTCTATAAATAATAAATGCCAGAGAGGACGTGGAAAAAAGAGAACCTTTCAAGATTGTTGGTGTGAATGTAAATATGTGTAGCCACTATGGAAAACAGTATGGAAGTTCCTAAGAAAACTACAAACAGAATAGTGTATTATCCAGTAATGCCACTCCTGGGCATGTGTCTGGACAAAACTATAATTCAAAAAGATACATTCACACCAATGTTTATCAAAGCACTATTCACAAGAGCCAAGGCATAGAAAACCCAAGAGATCACAAACAGATGACTATCTTAAGAACCTGTGGTATACACATATATATTTATAAAATGGAATATTACTCAGCCATCAATGGCACCCTACTCCAGCACTCTTGCCTGGAAAAACCTATGGACGGAGGATCCTGGTGGGCTGCAGTCCATGGGGTTGCTAAGAGTCGGACATGACTGAGTGACTTCACTTTCACTTTTCACTTTCATGCATTGGAGAAGGAAATGGTAACCCACTCCAGTGTTCTTGCCTGGAGAATCCCAGGGACGGAGGAGCCTAGTGGGCTGCCGTCTATGGGGTTGCACAGGGTCGGACGTGACTGAAGCGACTTAGCAGCAGCAGCAGCAGCAGCAGCAAAAAAGAATGAAACACTGCTCTTTGTAGCAACACAGATGCACCTAGACATAGACCTTAATGAAATAAGTCAGAAAGCCAAAGGTAAATACTATCTGATATGACATATCTGGAATCTAAACAATAATAAAAATGAATCTATATACAAAACAGAAAAAGACTTATAGACACAGAAACTCCACTAATGGGTTACCAAAGGCCAGAGGGAGGGTAGTAGGGACCAACTAGGAGGATGGGATTAACAGATAGAAACAATACATAAAATAGTTAAGCAACAAGGATTTACTATGTTGTATAAGTAATTACATTCAACATATATCCGATAATGGAATATAATCAGAAAAAATAAGTGAATCACTATTCAGTACTGTTGAAACTAACACTGGAGTGTAAATCAACTATATTTCAATAAAAAAAGATTCCTGAAGTTTGAACAACTAAATTATTCCCTATAAGGTTACTGTAGTATTAAAAAGGGAAGAAAGTCAAAACCAAATATCTTAATAATCTTACTAAAAGGAGAACTCAGATTACCACACATCCAAATGAATGAATAACATTAAATCATAAAAATAACACCTACAAAGTTTGGCAAATGACATGGGAAACTATTCCTCATAAAGTTTTAAACTATAATGAGCACTGTTTTAATAGCAAGTTTTAAAAAATACAAAACTATTTGAAAAAAGATCTAGAGGGAAATATACTGATGTATTGGTATTATTCATTCATACACAGATGATAAAGATTAAAGGGGTGGGGTTACACTTACACCTTGTAGCCTTTTTCCAAATTTTGTTAGTAACATGTATTACTTACATAATTAATGAAAATCATATTTTTGAAAGATAATTCTATCACACTGAGCCATTTTCCATACCAAACTAGCCACCTCCGTTTTTGTACATTCAATGTTCAGTAACAGGGGTCAAGAAATTTTTGCTGTAAACAACCAGATAATACATATTTTAGATTTACAGACCAGGCAGTGAAACTGAATACTGTGTAGATACCCAACAAGAAAGAAAATAAATGTCCTCCCATCATTTGACTTAAATCAAAATATAATATTAAAAATAGAGTATAATGTTTTATAATCTCACGAAGAGGCTGAAATTCTTTTTGTATGTATGGGCTCACATTTTGCTTAATTGGGGTTCAAAGTGAGCATTCTCGATGACCAGAATTTATTGCAGATGTTAAACTGTTAATGTTGATCTATAATGAGATTTTATGTATTTTATCTTTGAAAATGGCTTTTCACATGGATAGGTGATACACGGGGCACTGGAAACGCTGTCAAGTTGTAACTGCTTCACTGCAATTTATAGTGCGCCCAGCAGCGAGCAACACATATGGCTTCTGATGTAACTACAGAACAGTGCCTTTTGTGATCTGAAAGCAACTACACACACACACACACACACACACAACGTGCGGCTGTGTGCCAACAACACTTTATTTATAGGCCACTAACGTTTGGATTTCAAATAATTTTCAGGAGTTACAAAATATTATTCTGCTTTTGAGTTTGAAATCATTACAAACATTTTTTTTCCCCAAAATAAAGTTTTTAAGAAAGAAAAGATACACCTAGTTTTTGCCAACGGACCAGGCAATTACAGGCAGCAAGTCATGTTGGGTTTCTGGGTTGGAGTTTGCTGATCCCTACTCTAGAAGTAGGTACACCTCTCCTGTAAACTTCATCCAACAACCATCTCCAGGAGCACTGAGTGTACTAATACATCCTTTTTAAAAAAATTAACATGCCTTTAAGTAAAATGATGTCTCTAGTATATGAATTTTCCTGTGTGTAAAGAAAATACACAGCCAGACTGTGAAAACCATTCAAGAGACAGTGTGAAGGAAATTATAGCATCAGAAAGAAAATCAAAGTTCTCATAGGTAAATTTAATGCTATATCCTCCAGATCTCTGGGTAGTTTTATGGGAATTCCAGATTGTCAGGAAATATGCTAAACCGAACCATTCTCTTATCCTTTTAGGAAAAAACATCAGATATTTAGAATCTTAAAAATAAACCTGCCAACCTATTAAAGTTTTATCTTATGTTCATATCTTGGGTTATTTCTAAGATATATCATGTTGTATATTATTTCTTCCCTGACTGGCCACTTGAGGCCTCAGCAGAGCACAAAGGAAGGCAGAAGGGTTAGATCCCGATGTAGACATTTGAGTAGGAAAATATTTGACTGAGACTTAAAGATGAAAACTGTGTGAAAACCCATTAGTTACCTGCTTCTACCATTTCTTTAATGCAAAGTTCATCACAAAACATCTACATCAGGATTATTAAGGTAGCTTGTTAGAATGCAGATTACAGGTCTTTCTAGAAGGATTAAATTTGGAGAATTGGAGTTTCAGAAGTTGTTTCAGGCAAACATTGTATGCTTTCCATCTACCAGTCATAACAGTTCTAGATTTTCCTCTTTAATGATTTGCATATATAACCCACCTCTTCCAGTTACCTCCTTATGAGATATAAATTATTTTCAACAAAGGGATGATATTTTGAGAAGTAATTTTGTATCTAGTAAAAAGGTGTGCATACTTATAAAAATACCACAAAAAGTAATCAAGGCAGCTCTTTGTTTAACTCATATCATGGGAATATTTTATACATAGTGATGGAGAGAAAAAGAAAGCAAGCAGTCAGGTAAGGGGGTAGCCAGGAAAAGCCTCAAGTTGGGCTGGAAAAGATGGCACAAGGGACTACTGGATTAAGTGTTCCACATGAAGCTTAGCAACAGGGATTTAAACCTGCAAAGCAGAGAAAGGAAGTTTGGGAGTCAATCACAAGTCAGGATCTTTCTCAATCACTTCTTAAAATTGTTTAAGGTAACCACATTCCTTGAAGTGTGGTCTGAAATGCTGAGATACTTTAAAAAAAAATTCAGATTCATGAACTGATCCCATACCTACTGATTCAGAATCTCTGTAGTACATCCATCAACCTGTATTTTAAATCACCAGGCCAACCATGCATGCATTAAAAAGTGTTAAAATTAATAAATGAAAGGATAAAGAAATGTATATGTATGCATGTTGTGTGCTAAATAGCTTCAGTTGTGTCTGATTCTTTGTGACCCTGTGGACTATAGCCTGCAAGGCTCCTCTGTCCATGGGATTCTCTAGGCAAAAATACTGGAGTGGGTTGCCATTTCCTCCTGCAGGGGATCTTCCTGACCCGAAGACTGAACCTGGATCTCGTATGTCTCCTGCATTTGCAGGCAGGTTCTTTAAAACTAGGGCTACCTGGGAAGCCTCTGGTATGTGTATACAATGGAATCTTATTCAGCCATAAAAAAAGAATAATATCCTTTCTGACACGATAGATGCACCTTGAGGATATTATGCTAAGTGAAATAAGTCAGAGAGAAAGACAAGTACCATATAATCTCACTTATTTGTAGAATTTAGAAAAAAATGAAAAAATAAACAAAACTCTAGCTCACAGATACAGAGATCAGATTATTGGTTGCCAGAGGGAGGGAGTGAGGGGTGGGCAAAAATGGTTGAATGGTGTCACAAGGTCCAAATGTCCAAACTTCCAGTTATAAAAGAAATCAGTTGTGGGGATATAATGCATAGCGTGAGGACGATAGTTAATACTACTGTATTGCTTATTTGAAAGTTGTAAGAGAGAAGATGTTAAATATTCTCATCACAAGAAAAAAATTGCGTAACTATATATGGTGATGGATGTTACTATAACTAGACTTACTGCAGTGATCATTTTGCAATATATACAAATACTGAATCATTATGTTGCACACCTGAAATAAATATAATGTTACATTCAATTATATCTCAATAAAAATGTATGAAAATGGCCCACTCCCTGGGCACATGATTCCATTTTTTTCTTTTGAGCTCTTAAAAGTCTTTTATTCATTTCTATAAACTTCCTAGTGGTCTAATTATGGTAAAGGATTCTATATACAATAAAAGACCAACCTGCAGTGGTAGCCTCAAAAAAAAAAAAAAAGAAAAGAAAATTCACAATCTAGAAAGGAAATGCAGATAAATTGGCTGTCACAAGGCAGAATAATAAATGTCATGACATCAATAAATTCAAAGTGCCAAGAAAAACATTAAAAAATGAAAACAAAAACTTTANCAAAAAAAAAAAAAAAAAAAAAGAAAATTCACAATCTAGAAAGGAAATGCAGATAAATTGGCTGTCACAAGGCAGAATAATAAATGTCATGACATCAATAAATTCAAAGTGCCAAGAAAAACATTAAAAAATGAAAACAAAAACTTTATGTTCAGGTAGAGTCCATTTTGCCTTCAGGATACTGTAATCTGTTTCATTTCAGATTTTTTTTTCTGGGTAACAGTATCTTTAATCCTAAATTATTTATTTGTGATTGAAATTTACCTACTTTGACCATATCTTTGATGCTGTTTCTAATTATTTACATCAAAATTATCTGGAAGCAAATGAGTCCAGTTCTTTGACTCTTAGGCAAAGGCTTAATCTATCCAAGATTGTACCTCATGAAATTTTGTTATTAGTTTAGGATAGANCATCAGAGGGGTTTTTGGATTGAAACACTCTGTCAAAGGCAGAAGACTAAAGCCCTTAGTTGACTTTTCCCAGAGAATGTCAGAAGAGTGGAAAGGCAGGCAGATTCTTACTTTGGGGGGGTATATGCTCAGGAAATGCCAGGGAGAAAAACTCTGAGATTTGACTCATCCTTGCCCATCAAAATCTCCTGCCGCGTGACCTTGTCACGGGTGGGATTCCTCACGCTGGCTCCCGGCAATTTCTTGTTTGGTACAAGATTTAATTAAATAATATGGGGGTTGAATATAAAGAAACACAGCAAAAGTTTTCATTTCCAAATATTCTGGTCTAAGAGAGAAGTTATGATAAACTCAGAAGTTTAGATATATCTGGGTTTCATCCAAGGTCTAACTTCCTCAATCTCATCAAGTTTGTGTCCACTTATATCTGCTACACTAGATTTAGTAACATGCAGATTATGGCAATAGCATCTTTGATGGGGCTTCCCTGGTGGCTCAGATGGTAAAGAATCTGCCTGCAATGCAGGGGACCTGGGTTTGACCCCTGGGCTGTGAAGATCCCCTGGAGAAGGAAATGGCAAACCACTTCAGTATTCTGCCTGGGGAATCCCATGGACAGAGGAACCTGGTGGGCTATAGGCCATGGACTCGCAAAGAGTGGGACATGACTGAGGGACTAAGCACACACACATACGTATTTGATAGACACAAATATACACACGTACTGGTGTAAGTACACCTTATTATACACAACACATATACAAGTCTACCTATATACATGCACAAGTAATTTTAAGTAATAATGCTTATTTTACCATATTGTGAAGATTAAATAAAATAATAAATATAAAAATGATTAGCACAACACCTTGCTCATAGCAGATGGTCAGTGAACACTGGTGGTAGGGCTGAGAGAAAGAGAGCAAGAGGGTGAAGGATTTGAGGTGAGAGTGAAACAAACAAACAAAAACAAAATTGAGACCATACTATAAAAATGAGAGGAAGGAAAAAAAATTAAAAGATTTATTCCTAACACCTTGAATAGCTTTACTTTTTGTAAATAAATGCAAGTTGCTTCTGTGCTATTACTAAATGTAGTAGCCATGTTATCCTCTCACTGATTGAACGGACACCATTAGAATAAGCACAAAATAGAGTAAACACAGAAAGGTTATTAGTATTTCATCCCGATTGTGAAGATGTCAAGCTGTACAGGGCTGGCGGATGGTGATAGGAAACCCACTTCTAGCTATCATATGTTAATGAATGGAAACACTGTGCAATCTAGGAGGATGGGGAAAACCCCAGAATGAGCAGAGCCTATAGTCTACATAGTTACCTACATTTTCAGCCTTATTAAAATATGCAGATCATATCATTAGGAGACAGTATCCTGGCAGAGCCCTCTCCTGGTGTTCAGTTAAAGGCACACATTGGCAGTTGTTAGTACAATGAGTTTAACTACAGCTACATTCTTCTAGGTAGAAACAGATGTAAAAGAAGATGAAGAAACAGAAGCAGCTCTTACAAGCTATATTTTCATTTAGATTCTTTTTTTTTTTTTTTTCCACACAAAGCATGAGTCTGGATTTAAAAAAAAAAAACTGGCCATTGGTACTTGTTTGTTTTGTTCTTCCCAAAACATACCAGAACCTTCTATCACAACTTCATATTGATTTTCAAAAGTGGAGTGCACACAATAATAGATTTAATTGGATAACACATATGACACCTAGGATTAATTCAGTGAAATGATTAAGAGTAGTTACTGAATTGAAAACCAGTGATTTAAAAAACCTTCCTTGTCCAGCCTTCAATGTCAACCCAGACGAAAAGGATTCAAGTATTCGTCTCAGCTCTTTATTTCTTCCAGATCTCTTTCTCTTGTTTCTTCATTACTGCCATGGCTCCTTCCTCCCTACATTTTCCCTTATAGCCTCTCTTCCTTCCTTCCTTCCTGTCAATCTATATATCTAATTTATCTTTTGGAGGGTGGGCAGGATAGTATGCAAAAAAAAATAATCTTACCAATAAGCCTAATAAAACCTCACAAATGAACATTTTTGATGTGAAGGCCCAGTATAGATACCAACTTGAGAAAATTGGTGAATGAATAGGAATACAGAATAATAATAAGGAGATGACTAAGTAATCAGAATTACTCTGTGGGCATCAACATTTAATACTGTGAAAGTTCATGTAGGCAAAAGATGTCAACTACTAATATTAATCTGTCTGCTAATACAGGAGATGAGGATTTGACCCCTGGGTTGGGAAGATCTCCTGGAGAAGGAAATGGAAACCTACTCCAGTATTCTTGCCNTTAATACTGTGAAAGTTCATGTAGGCAAAAGATGTCAACTACTAATATTAATCTGTCTGCTAATACAGGAGATGAGGATTTGACCCCTGGGTTGGGAAGATCTCCTGGAGAAGGAAATGGAAACCTACTCCAGTATTCTTGCCTGGAAAATCATATGGACAGAGGAACCTGGCAGTCTATAGTTCTCAAGGTCACAAAAGAGTTGGACACAGCTTAACGACTAAATAACAAATTAACATTAATGCAAACAAATATTATTTACTTAGTTTCTTCTGCTAGTGGTTTTCAAGTGTAGTCTGAGACCCTTGAAAGTCCCTAAGATTGANCTCCTGGAGAAGGAAATGGAAACCTACTCCAGTATTCTTGCCTGGAAAATCATATGGACAGAGGAACCTGGCAGTCTATAGTTCTCAAGGTCACAAAAGAGTTGGACACAGCTTAACGACTAAATAACAAATTAACATTAATGCAAACAAATATTATTTACTTAGTTTCTTCTGCTAGTGGTTTTCAAGTGTAGTCTGAGACCCTTGAAAGTCCCTAAGATTGAAACTATTTCCATAATAATGTTTACACATGGTTTTCTTTTTTTACTGATGGTGCAACAGCAAAGGAGGCTAAAACTGCTGGTATCTTAGTATAAATCAAGACAATGTCACTAAATAGTGCTAGCAGTCACTGTGTTTTTCATCATCATTTATGTGCAGGGTTAAAAAAATGCTAGTTTCACTCAAGAATGCCCTAGATGAAGCAATACAATTTAGTGATTTCATTAAATATTGATATTTGAGTATATTTTCAAAATATTCAATGTGATGAGATAGTAAGTATGCATGAAGCATTTTCTGCTTCATACAAATATCCAATAGTTGGACTGAGGAAAAGAATTTGTTTGATTGCTTGAGTTGAGAGCAAAATATTTATTTTCCTATGGGACATTATTTTTACTTAAAATAAATACTGAAAAACAACTTATGGTTATTCAGATTTCAGTATTTAACAGATGCTCTTTGAAAAATGCACAAAGTGACTTAGTCACTTTAAGGAAATCAACTATAATAGTATTTGTTGTCAATGATGAAATTCAAATGAAAATTAATTTCATGTAAAACATGAATCCACTGCCATGAGTATTTCAGTACTCAGTTCTCCAATACTTCAAGATTTTTCTGATGAGACTGATGATGATATTTACAAATGTGGTTTTTTGACCTTTGGTAATGAAATATGTCAATGTATGGAAGACGCCATATCTCAGTGAACCAATATTTTCTGAATGACCAAGGCTTGGTGTTACAAATTATTGCATAAGAAAAAAAGATTCATTCCAAGCTCAAGAAAGTCAATGGAGTTTAATGTAATGAAATAAAAATTATTAATATGATTTCAAAAAGATTTCACACTGTAAATAATATTTAAGAAACTACAATTTGTTGAGTTTCTCAATGGACTCAAATGAGAATATCCATATTTAACTGAAGTTTTCACTCTCTATCTAAATATCTACATGAGGCCAGATTTTCTTCATGTGTTTCAAGCAAAGCAATGAACACAGCTGTACTAAGTCAGGACTGAAGATATTAGGAAGAGTAAAATCATGGCATTCTTTCACTAATTTTTTCAAAATATTCTTATTTTTTATGAAGCACTTTCTTTATGTTAATATGTGATGAGTTTATGATTGCTATTTTCAAGTTAATAAATAAAATGTTAAATGTTTCTTAGTCTTTTTATAATGTAGTAAATATTGATAGATATAGAGAAGGCAATGTCACCCCACTCCAGTGCTCTTGCCTGGAAAGTCCTGTGGATGGAGGAGCCTGGTGGGCTGAAGTCCATGGGGTCGCTAAGTCGGACACTACTGAGAGATTTCACTTTCACCTTCCGCTTTCATGCATTGGAGAAGGAAATGGCAACTCACTCGTGTTCTTGCCTGGAGAATCCCGGGGACGGAGGAGCCTGGTGGGCTGCCGTCTATGGGGTCGCAACAGAGTCGGACACGACTGAAGTGACATAGCACTAGCAATAATTAATGTACACAATTTCTATGGGTCAATGTTTTTAAGATTGTAAAGGGATTTTGCAACTAAAATTTTGAGAAATGCTATTCTAGGTACATTCAAGGTATCTAATTCTTTAGGAATCTACATATTATTTAGTAGTTATAAGTAGAAGTCATTTTACTTACATTAAATTTATTTCCATATAAACCTAAGGTTAAGATAAGTGCCTACCAAAATAAATATTTCTTAGAAAGCAGGCATTGCATATATTTGTGTTTATAAATTATGGGATGTCCTATCAATTATGTTATTTTTACAGTTTATTGTGCTTGGGGAAGATACAGTAGCATCTCAAATGATGCTGCTGCTAAGTCGCTTCAGTTGTGTCCGACTCTGTGCGGACTCATAGACGGCAGCCCACCAGGCTCTGCCGTCTATGGGATTCTCCAGGCAAGAGCACTGGAGTGGGTTGCCATTGCCTTTTCCAATGCATGAAAGGGAAAAGTGAAAGTGAAGTTGCTCATTCGTGTCTGACTCTTAGCGACCCCATGAACTGCAGCCTACCAGGCTCCTCCGTCCATGGGATTTTTCAGGCAAGAGTACTGGAGTGGGTTGCCATTGTCTTCCCCCAAATGATGATTGGTTGGAAACTTTTGGAGGTCCACTTGACTACACTGGAATCACTGAGAAAAGGGAGAGAAACTTTAAAAATAGATTTTATCATTTTCCAAATTTATACAGCTTACAAATAAGTATGTCAGTAAATCTTTTGTGTATCAGTCTTATAAGCAATACAGTAACTCTTTACTTCGAGATAAATATTTGACTATGGAATGAATGAAAAAACTGAATTGCAATGGGTTCTTGTGACTTAAAGTCAAATTGACACCATACATGAATTAATGAATTGCTATATCCCAGAATCTTCAGAACAAAGATGAAAGCTCTGAAAACCTGCATTAACTAGCAAAGACACTGAAATTAAACATAAATGTGAAATTAAAATTATCTCATGGATATTACGTTACAGTTTAAATAAATAAACAGTACAGTTAAAATTTTGTACAACTAAATTAATAAATACTATAAGTGAACACTCGACTATTTCATCTACCTCTGAAAGTTTTCATAATTAACTTGGCCAAAATGTTTTTATTTTTAAAACTTCATTATTTGGCTAATGGGACAACTTTTCTCTAGAGATCATGTCAACTAGATGAGATTTCTCATTCTTTACAAATGCTGTTAAGAAAAAAAAATAATTTTACTGATAGGAATCAGAGAATCAAAGAGTTTGAGAAGCTGCTTGCACTGGCAGAGAATTGGAATTGGAGCCCAGGTCCATTGCAAAGCTCATTATCTTCTCATATGCTGCTGTTTATGGAGTATTCACTATGGTTCAGGGCCTGCCCCCACATAAATATACGTGGAGAGGAGTGCATCTCAATCCCAGAAGTTATAGTTGATCCTTGAACAATGTGGGGGATAGAAAACATTTGAATGCCCGAATCCTTGATAGTCTACTGTTGACTAGAAGCCTTACTGATAACTTCAACAGTTGATTAAAAGATTTTGTATATTAGATGTATTATATACTACACCCCAGTACCCTTGAGCTCCCTTTGTGGCTCAGCTGGTATAGAATTCACCCGAAATGCGGGAGACCTGGGTTCGATCCCTGGGTTGGGAAGATCCCCTAGAGAAGGGAAAGGCTACCCACTCCAGTATTCTGGCCTGGAGAATTCCGTGGACTATATAGTCCATGGGGTCGCAAAGAGTCAGACATGACTGAGCGACTTTCACTTTCACTTCACTAAGGAATAAAGTAGAGAAAAGAAAATGCTATTAAGAAAATCATAGGGAAAAGACATTTATAGAAATGTAAAAAATGTTTTTAAAAAATCTACATATAAGTGGCCCTGCACAGTTCAAACCCATTTTGCTCAAGGGTCAGTTGTATAACTGTAGTATATAGTTATTTAACACCTCTGCCATCTATCTCATTAACAATAACACAATGAGAAAGATTGTATATATTTGTCAAGTAGCTCCAGCAGGGTGGACAGTCACATCTACATAATATGCAGAGTCTAAAGGGCGCTTGCTATTTACCATATGTCTATATAGGTACCCAGCTCAATATTAATCATAAAGATATTAAGGTCATTTTTTTCTTTGATGAAAGTATTATTCCGAAGTGGGAAAAATGGTAAATGCTAACACACCTACGATAGTGTTATCATCCATGAACTGAAAAGCATTCAGTGTTTTGTTAGCATGTTTGTTTCTAGCGTTTCAATTCCCACCCCAATTTGTTTATTGTCCAGCAGGGACATGGAGAAGTTATTAAATTCCTCAAGGTCATGGAGAAAGTCACAGCTGTTCTTGGGAAAGGGGCTTACATAGTCCTGAATCCCAGTCAGACCCTATTGCTTCCTGTAGTGGATAGGTCCATGTGGAGTGAAAGAATGCTCTTAAGCAAATTCCAATTATGGTTTATTAACTTCACACATAGCATTTATCTTCTAGTTTCCAAAAATAGCAGAACCAATTAAACTGTCTGTTTAGTATGAGGCTTTTTTTTTTTTTACTTTTAATTTTTCCTCAGATAAAGCCTTTATAGAAAGATAAATGAGACGTTACTGAGGGAGAAAACTGTTACTTCTCTGTCTCCACCACCATCTTTTGACCATTGCTCTAAAGTAACCAAGGCAAGACCATTTCTGTTCCTGAGCCGATAATACAAAATCCTCAGTCAAGTAAACCAGGCCATTCCAGGCATGACGGAGATTAATGAAAATTTTTTATTCGAGACAGTTGCTAATTTGAAATAAAAGCCCAACAAATTTCTGTGTTCTGTCCACTGTCAAAACAAGATTAAATAATTGCAGGAAGAAAAATAGCAGGCTTGTAAAAGGAGGATTCAGAATAATATTTTACGTTACACTTAGAACACTGTCTATAATTTCCAATCTGAGGCATAAAAAGAATTAACTTGGTGAAACCCCTACAGGGATCTAACTTTTGAGGCGCTTCCTTGACATCTCTTTTACAACTTAAAGAACCACATGTCTGACTGAGAGGGCCACAAAGAGCTGGAACTGGAATTTCTACATTGGATATCTTCATTGAAAAAGAAAACCCAGGCAATCTTGGCTCTGAATATTAATTAAAGGGAGACTAGTGATTAGGAGATTTCATCTCTCAGTGTGGCTAGATTGCCATCAACTTCCAGAAACCACACAAGGCCTAAAGAACAAAAGATGGATGAGCAAACAGGGTCTCCAGCCCTCTTTGCCAGGAATGGAGTTGCATCTCACAGAAAAGATCCCTGAAACTGGGACTCAGAGAAAGAAAATGATTTTCTTTATATCACGGTGTCTGGACACAATCCACAGTCTCTTGACACTTAATCCAGTTCTTTTTCCACTGCACTGCAACATTGTGAATTGGAGATTACTTTTATTCTTCTCTGGATTTTTAACATAAAACCTTTCTTGACTTTTTCACTGTTAAAGGTACCATAGTCATGTGTCTATCACCACACACCTGCCTGTCTAACAGGAGCTGTGGGAATGTCACAGGAAGCATTCGCACAGTTCTGTTGAATGCGTATGGTAATTATTTGACACTTTAAAGAGGTGGCAACCATCTTGAAATCATAAAATTGCAATTATCTTATCAAATTCAATATTCTGTACACTTCAGAACTTCATTTTTTTTTTTTATTGGAGATGGTTGCTTCAGCGTAGCTCATTGAATTCTTATAGTAATGCACCTTCTATTACTTTCATTCTTAGAGTTTTGTTACTATAGTAATTCACTTCTTTGTTCCCTCTTACTATGCTCGTATCTGTCTGTCTGTCTATCTATCTACCTACCTACCTATCTGTGTATTTATCAATCATCTAACTACTCTCCTTAGAAAAGAGCTACAAATCTATTTCCTTTTTACCAACATTCAGAAAACCCTACTTAAATGGGAAAGGGGTGCTAGCTCATGCCCAAAGGGACAACACACTCTGGCTGTTCTTATAGATCTAACTCACAAATACCACTGCCTGCCTTAATTTGTATAACATAACAAGGAAGAACCACCACTAGTTTGCAAAGTTAGGAAAAGAGACTCTGCCATTAAGTAGAAGTATCTTCATAAGAGGGACTACATATTTTCCAGGTGAGGGAATCCTCTATAGAAAGGCCGAGTCTTGGATTGATAGATTCATATGTTTTAAAATTCTTTTGTTTCTTATTTTTGGCTACACTGGGTCTTTGTTGCTCTTCTTAGGCTCTTCCCAGGCTCTTCCCAGGTTATGGAGAGCCTGGGCCACTCTCCAGTTGCGGTGTGTGGGCTCCTCATCTCCTGACTTCTCTTGTTGCAGAGCATGGGATGGGCTCTAGGGCAAGCAGGCTCAGTAGCTGAGAAACCAGGGCTCAGTAGCTGTGGCTCCTGGGTTCTGTAGCACAATAGTTGTAGCCTACAGGCTTAGTTGCTCTGCGGCATCTTTCCGGATCAGGGACCGAATCAGGGTCTCATGCATTGCCACTTGGATTCTTACCACAGAGTCACCAGGAAAGCTGTTTATATATGGTTTTTAAAACTCTTTACCCAAAAATAAAGTTTCAGAAATTCTAAAGCAGTTGTTTAGAATCATTTAGCTTTCTAATGATACAGCAGGAAAAAAAAAAAAAAAGATTCCTTGACCATCTAATGGTTGCCCTTTCATCAAATTTCTACAACCAAACTGATACCTCCTTTGTCTATCAGGGCTTCCCTGATGGCTCAATGGTAAAGAATCCTCCTGCCAATGCAGGACACCTGGGTTTGATCCCAGGGTCAGGAAGATCTCCTGGAGAAGGAAATGGACACTCACTCCAGTATTTCAGCCTGCGAAATCCCATGGACAGAGGGGCCTGGTTGGCTACAGTCCATGGGGTCACAAAGAGTTGGACATGACTTAGCAACTAAACCAATCACCACTGGGGCTCTATAAATGATTTTAAAAGAACTAATAATCTCTGAATGTTACTACAGAATCTCTTTCTATTTCATTCTTAATTGCTGTAATCACCTTGTGCTGCTTCCCTAAGCCCCCAGGACAGGTCATGTGACACTTGATAGCCTATCCAGGCACTGACTAGCTCTCTTCAGATCACTGCTGCTGCTGCTAAGTCGCTTCAGTCGTGTCCGACTCTGTGTGACCCCATAGACAGCAGCCCACCAGGCTCCCCCATCCCTGGGATTCTCCAGGCAAGAACACTGGAATGGGTTGCCATTTCCTTCTCCCATGCATGAAAGTGAAAAGCGAAGGTGAAGTTGCTCAGTCGCGTCCGACCCTCAGCAACCCCATGGACTGCAGCCTTCTAGGTTCCTCCGTCCACGGGATTTTCCAGGCAAGAGTACTGGAATTGGGTGCCATTGCCTTCTCCACTTCAGATTACTAAGTAAAGCCAATTTCTCTAACTTCCCCTCCATGGAACATACCACCTTTCTTAGACACATATGCTGATTAGATTAACCAGAAAATATTTACACTGTGTTCTTCTTGTTCCACAATTGGGAAAGAATCTTTCTCTCTAAATCAAAACACAAAAGTAAAACCCAAACCAAAATAAGTGCAAATAGATATTGAGGAAAAGAACTACCTCATTCTACCCTCAAGCCAAAAAGCAAGCACTATGAATATTGCTGTTAATTTCTGAATGCACCATAATGTGGAATATCAGAATCATAATGGAATTTCAAAGGCTCTAGAGATATATTTGGAAGAACAATGTTGATCTATAACCGCACTGTAGCCACATAAAATAAGCAATTATATTTGTCAATATGGATAAATATAATTTCTCTGTTTAAGGTCTGCTAACTTGATTTCCATGTTGGTCACCATCTATTACTGCAAAATCTTCTATCTCTGGCTTATTAAAGCTTCATTATGGCAGAAAATTTTATGCTCATTTGGTTCTAGACCATGCAGAAAGTTTTGTATTCATAAATGATTGACATAAATAATCTTTTCTAGTAGACTGTTTGGGGCTCATTGATCATTGCAACATTTTATTGTGGATTTAACAGAACTTTATTAAACTTATAAAGATCCTTTACGTAAAATGAGTCATTATTGGAAAATATTACATGTGTACAGACAAGTTTAAAGGAAGATAATGAATACTAAAAATATGGTAAATTTATAAGATTATGATGAAATAAAATTTATTTGCAGTTTTCCAAAATAGAAATAAAGAATCTCTTATTTGGAAAAATAAACATCCAGTTATCACTGCTTCTATATCAAGTTTCTGTCTTCTATAGTTTCTTTTAATAAACATACACAGTTTAAAAAAAACTGGATATCATATTTTCACTGAAATAGTTTAAATTTTCCAAGTGCCAATAAAAATGGATTGTAACCAAAAATGTAAAGGGCTAAGAATGAAATAAAAACTTAACTGGCAATCAGAAAAATAATCACAGAAGTAATTTGTTAATGGCTAATGACTCATTAAGTCTAACACTAGCATTATAAACCATGGAAACATTTTAAAAACTATCGCCCCAATTAAAAGGTTACACACAATAACAAATATTCTAGAAAATACCAGAAAAGCTAGATTTGACTATAACAGACAGTCAGAGTTGTGTCTAACATATTGTATTTAAAGGCTCAAATTTAGAAAATTGATTTATAACATTAATCTTTACTTGGGAAAATAACAAATGCTTATCATCATCAGACTATAATTAAAAAACAAATAGTCTTGCAAGAGTCTCTTTTTACTGTAGTTTACAAGATGCCATTTCTGCACTGAAAAATATGTTTTCTAAGTAACCATCAAACATGTTTATTAAAACTTAATTACAGAGACATAAAAGGTGCATTTTGATGCAGTGCTAGGACTAATCCCTGGTTTGATGGTCTTCCTATCAGCCTAACTTCAGATTGAACACACACACACACACACACACACACACACAGACAAACTTTTACTTTTTATCTGTTGTCAAGATTAAATACTGCTGGTAGAATGCCTGATGGAATAATTTGATTAGGGTAGTATTTAAAGTTTTTATGCAAATCTAAAGGCACTTCTTGTTTTTAATACAAGAAAACGAAGTCAGAATCAAAGTGTATTTATTTATGTGTCATTGGGGAAGACAGAGATATTTATAAGTGGCATAATTTACGAATAGGGTAAAGGCAGACAAACAGTCTAACAGAAATGTTTTCTATTACCTAAGTGTCACAAATTTAACAGCCTATTCGCTTGCTCTCCCTGTGCATATTAAAAATGTTAGGACTGCTGAGTGATTTGACTATTAGCAAAAAAGGGTGGGAATTCACTGACCTGGCATTTCATTCAAGAAGCGACAATTCCAGGTCCAGGTTCCTATAAACTGCCTGAAAAAAATGGTGTTCGAACAGTGAATCGATATCCGATGCTTCATTACATCGCAAAGAGGGAATTGCTACAGAGTTTAGAGTAGGACAAAACACAACTTTGCCTGAGAGTTTTCTGAGCACGATGGATCGAAGTTTCCTGGAAAAAAAACGATGATGATGCTGTCACAGGCAACCTATTACAGCTATTGAAAACGTATGCCAGTGGATCACAGAGAGCCTGATTTTGCTCCCATTTTCAGTACAGCGTGGACAGTTTCTGAACACAAGGAGTTTTTTTTCCCTTCTGTTCTGCCGTGTCGAATATTTTAGAGTTCATCTTATGCTTAACTTTTGAGAGGTCACACAGACATTCCCAGTGTTCCAAGGTACACTATTCTTATACCTGAAAATCTGAGAACTCCTGAAAGCCTTGTTTACACTCAGGGTGAACCATTCTTCCAGGAAAATTCCTGTAATGAAATATGAATAGAATAGATGCCAGTTTATGGGTTTATATTTCTGACCAAGCTTCTAGTGAACTTTATTACTTTGAAATATCCATAAATATAATATTTGACCAAATATTTAATCAACCTGAATGCCATATGATATGAAAACTTGCACTACATACATAAATCATGCAGGGCCAGTAGCATAACCTAACACATAAAATTTTATTTCAGTTGATTCAGTATCATGGTACTCTATAAAATAAGTTCTTATCTTCCTCATAATTCTAGCCTTATATTTGCTGCAATAACTATGAAAAGGAATATTTCCTCAGACTCTATTTCCTCAGATGCTTAGGAGGGGTTCTATTTAGAAGGGGGAATATTTTTAAAAGTGCCTATGAATACTCCTCTCAAAAAGCATAACCCCACTATTTTTCCCCCTCAAAAGAGAATAAAAATGACTTACCTCTATTCTTGTAAATCTTTACTATGGTAAGCATGTGATTTATTGACCAAGATGCTATACTGCTGAATCCAAAATTAGGATTCCTTTCTTTAAAACTGGCTGGGCACCCTCTGGCTCTACCTGTGATGCTTGCCTCAGTGGCATATATAATGCAGGGACCAATTGGTAAAAGATCTAAGTCCAAAACCCTCTACACGAATTCCTGTTCAGCGGAGGCTTTCTCACATACAGCCTAAAGGGATGGGGAGACTCTGCTCAAAGAGGAAAACCATTAGTGACAATGTACAAATATATCTGACTATGGCCAAAACATAAATAAGTAATTCTTATGATCCTGCAAGAGGAACTTAAAGACATGATTTCACAAAAGCATTTTCCACTGAAAACAATAGTTTTGGAAAATTGAAATTCAAAACATTTGTAAATTAAAAATTTTCCTTATCCATTTATTTATTTTTATCTAACTGGAAGAGTGAAAAAATAGATTTAGTTATCATTTGTAAATGTATTCCTTGGAAGATGTTATCATAATGGAAGATGTCAGTGACTAGTATAATTACTGTCAGTGAGAATCCTTGAAACGATAGTACACAAGAAATGTGTCACACTGTATGTACTGAGACACATGCAGGTTTTGGGACTCTATTAATTCAATTTAGTCTTTTCTGCTATGTCTATCAGACATTGTGGAGCTATGAGACTAGATATGGGTGTGAATAGTTTTGCTGTGCCTTTCCAAAAACCAACTGCTCTTGGAGCAGTAGGGTTGTCTTGTGATGGCAGTAGGTAGGAAGTAATGTTCTTGGGCCACACAGGAAGATGGCCACAGGGCAGTTAGGAATGTAGGAGGAAGAACTCAGCTGTCTCTGAACATTGAAATGCCCAGCTATCTTTAGGGACCTTTCACAGCCAGGCAAAGGGAACCATATTGGTAAGTTGAGCCTTACCTCATCTTCAAGGATAGGGGTTAGATGTGAAATCAGTCATCATTAGATCTTTTCTTTCTTAAAGATCACATTTGGATCAATATCATCAAGAATCAGAATCTTTATTTAGTCATGCTGCCGGGACATTCATGGGCTTTGGATTAAGACAGATAAACTCCAGCTTTGTCATTTAGCAACTCTGTGACTTTGGGCATGCTCCTTACCCATGCTGACCCTCACCTGTCAATCAGAATAGTAACACTTTCACAGGGTGGTTGTGATGTCCAAGTAGTAAGTCCTTAGAGCAAAGTAAGAACTCAGCTCATGCTTCTCCCTTTCCCCATCTCTTCTCATCTAACCCAAGGACAAAAAATGCTTCAAGAGAAAATGTGAGCTGATTTTTTTTTTAATTGAACAAAATGAGATACATTCACCTGTATAAACTTCTCATATCATTCTGTAACCCAGCTTCATGAAAAGAGCCATATTAGAATCCTTAAATAAGCAGACATGTAAACATTTACCAAACCAGAGTGCTGGCTACGAGAGTACCTAACTTTGAATATGCCGGCAAGTAACATCAGAGAGAACCTGCACTTGAGACCACCTGCAACTTAAAGCACCTACAATAATGTGTGATCAGCCAAACTAGAGAGATGTGAGACATGGGGAGATCTGGGTTTTAAAATATTTAAATAAGTTTAAATATTTAAAAATCGTTTAAATATTTTAAAATATTTCCCCCCATGATAACCACGTCAATGTGACATGGCAAGATTGAGACACATTTTTGGTGGGGGTGGTCATGGATCATAAGTTAGACTCAACTGTAGGTACTATGCATGTGGTTATCTGAATTAAATTTGAATAGTTCAGTACACTTCCAGTAAATGCATAGCTATGTGGTTTTTTTTTCAGAGAATTTACTCAGAAAGAAATGAGTCTCTTGCTAACACTAATAAAAGGGATTTGAAACTGAAATGTTATCCAATCTTTTCCTACAAGGGCGATTGACCATAATCTCCTATAAGTTAATACAGTCAGGCCTGTTGTGAAGAGACAGGGTCTGTCTTCAATTTTTGCAGAGCGGGTTTACAAATGATTTGGTCTCCTACACTAAGGTAGGCATATTTATGGCTTCTCATCCTAATGTTATAATGAAAATGGGTTCAATTCAAAGGCTTCTATCAATAATACTGGATAAAGGGAAACATAAAAAAATACCTAATATGGTATTCATGATACAGGCTCACACTGGCAATTCATCACTAAAGGTTTTTACTTGTTTTTCCTTCTAACTGCTGTAAAAACTGTGTATCCAGATAGATGATTAGATTGCAACAGATGTTAACTTCCGTATTACTCATATATAGAAAGAGGGTATATACTTGTTAAAGATACATTTTCCAGGAATATGAGGTTGTAGATGACATTAAGGTTTAGCTGCTTAGTCCTGCAGTAATCTTTTTATTTTTCAAGTTTAATTGAAGTACAGTTGAGTTACAAAGCTGTGTTAATTTCAGCAAATTAATTGTTAAATCCAGCAAATTTTCAGTTACAATGCCGTGCTAAGTTCAACATGCTGTGTTGCATGGCAAAGTGATTTAGTTATATACACACACATATATGCATATATATCATTATTTTTCATATTATTTTCCAATATGGTTTATCATGAGATATTGAATATAGTTCCCTGTGCTATACAGTAGGACCTTGTTGTTTATCCTTTCAATATATCATGGTTTGTACCTGCTAATCTCAAACTCCTAATCTGTCCCTCCTTCATCCCTCCACCCCCTCAAGTCTATCCTCTGTCTGTGAGTTTGTTTCTGTTTCTGCAGTAGTCTCCTAATGGGATGGGAAAAAAAGAGAACAATGCTCTTGCTAATGTACTTTTTCTCCAGCTCACTTGTGCTTTTCCTTGTGGCTTAAACTCTTCACTGCTTTCTGAGCAAGTCTCCCAAGATAAAAATATTACTTTGAGTCAGGAATGAAATCACATACTGTAAAGGTAAAAAAAAATTGTCCTTAATTTCCCCTGGGGCAGTCCTGACCCTCATTTATCCAATAGTGAGTTGGGACAGCTCCCTGGGATGTTATGTAGAGTCATCTTCATCCTTCCTACTTGAAATGTCTGTGAGATCCAAACCTAGAACTTTCACATGCCCGCTCACCTCCTTGGTTGGTTGGTTGCATGGGCTCGGTTCTTTCCAACTCTTTGTGATCTCAGAGGCTGTAGCCCACCAGGCTCCTGTCCATGGAATTCTCTAGGCAAGAATACTGGAGTGGGTTGCCTTTGCCTACTCCAGGGGATCTTCATGACCCTCCTGTATTGCCTCTCCTGCACTGCCAGGTGGATTCTTCAGCAACTGTGCCGTGTGGGAAGCCCACTTCCTTACCACCACAATAAACATTCTAGATTCATGCTTTATATTTTTTCTTCTACGAAATACAGCTCTTTCATCTTTTAATAATTGGGAAAGGAACTAAACTACAAACACTCTTAAGATGTTGAAATGAAACCAATAAACTGTGTATCGAATTAAATCCTTTACTCGTACTTTACTGAAAAGACATTCACTTGCCTTTGAGTTCAAAATGGTTGCCCTAGAGTAAATATGTCCTCTGGCCAAATACTAGCCAGTTCATAGTGGGTAGTCTAGAGTGAAATAATAACTTTGGTTGGAGTTCTGATTCTGTTCTTTGTCATCTTAATGACACTGGGCTAGTTTCTCTTATTCTCTGAAATGTGTTTCCCTTATCTGTAAAATGAGGATAAAAACCAGAGAAGCATCTTATGTAACTAGTACGATGCTTAAGTAAACTCACCCATGTGAAGGGCTTATCAAGCTGCTTGGTACACAGCACATGATCGATGCATGTTCACTGTTATTATCAGTAGTGGGGATGCATGCATGCTTACATGTGCAGTCCTCCCAGCAATGCTGAGAAGGAGAGCCTTCAGATGCATGATCTGCACAAATTAAACTAGAAAATATGATTTGTTCTTTCACCCTTTCTCTTGCTTCTTTCTGGATTTCCATGAAAAACTAGCACCTTATGTTATTTTTAATTTTTGGCTTTATGGGGAATAAGGAGTTCACTGCATTCATTATTTAATCCAGTACCCTGTGGACCATATTCATCTAAAGGAAATCCAAGGAAGGGGTGCATACTTGTGTATGTATGTTTGCATGTAAGTGTATCTGCATGTGTGAAAGTGACCTACCAATGGATTCTGAAACTTGACTGTCATATCTGTCTCTTGTAAAAAAGATTTACTGCTTTGGGGCTCTGTAGCTTATTTCTATCTCTAACTTATAACTATTAAGCTTTTCACAGGCCATTAATCACTCACAGCTGTTAAGCTTAAATTCATCTCAAGTATATTGTAAAATACTACATGGATCAATAGGCAGTATGTATCTGAAATTACCAAGAATTAATTTCAAGAGTTAACTAGAAGTTAACATTTAGAGTTAACTTATAGATGTAACAATAAACAAAATAAAATTCATAAATTAGAATATTACCAAATATAGTTAAATTAATTTCTACCTTAGAGATACATTTGTTTATGCTTTCTACCAGATGTTTATCTATCTGGCCTAAAAACTTTGCTGCTGATTTTGGTAGACTTTATTTGAGATATAAGTATGGCACATGCAATGTAAGTACCGTGTATTTTTCTAAAATATTTTGAGTATCTATCTATGTAGATATGGTGCTAAATAATCAGAGTTCAGGGCAGTATAATGTCTCTTATAAATATTAAATAAAATATCTAGGAAAAGCTGAGTATGCTGGAAAGTAACCAAGATGTTGGCATCACAATGTGACACCATTCCCCAATGAAAGTGCATTTCAGTAGGTACGCCTATGAATCTTCAAATTTGTTGGGGGCTGCACAGTTAATTGCTAGACAAACATCGAAGAAGTAGGCTATCTCTTGAAGCCATCTTTACATGGTCCTCAAGGAAGGATGCTGATAATGGAGCTTCTGTAAAGGAAAGAGTCTGTTTTTTTTATTTTATTCCCTTCCAAATATGGGAAATCTTGGTGGTAAAGAATTTTCCTGCAATGCAGGAGACCCCGGTTCGATCCCTGGGTTGGGAAGATCCACTGGAGAAGGGAATGGCAACCCACTCCAGTATTCTTGCCTGGAGAATTCCATGGATAGGGAAGCCTGGTGGGCTACATTCCATGGGGGTCACAAAGAGTCAGATGTGACTGAGTGACTAACAAATATGGGGCAAAAAGAATAATGTCCCTGAAGGGACTCCAAGAATCCCCAAAAGAACATTAAAAAAGACTTTCTGGACTTCGATCAGTCCAAACATCTATCAGTATTTTTTTTTTTTAATATCTGAATATGAGCTAAAAATTTTATACCCCCTGAATAAAAATAAAAGAAAAACAAACAAACAGAGAGAGACAGAGTGCTAAGATACTACTGTGAGCCTGGAAACATTGCACTTAGTCTAGGCTTTCTTTCCACCAAAGAGTATTATGCTTACTTGTCAGTTGCTTATTCGTGGGTTGAAACAAAGGCAGGGTATACAGTTTCATTGCAAGTGCATAAACAACTGCAGTTTATTTCAACAGTGTGAGTTGCACAAATCACACAATCCTGAAGTTATGTATTTGAAAACCAAACATATATTAAAATAAAAGAAGTCCCCTGAAAGCCCAACCAGGAGGCAAATCAAGTATACATCTTAGCCAACTGAAAAGCAGTCAGTTTTTTTTAAAAGAAAACATGCTTTTTTGGTGGTTTAGGGAAATTGACATTGTCTTTTTTAGTGTTTTACAGAGGCATTTATTTTTAGTTATACAGCTGAAACTCTCCAGTCCAATGAACTGTGGTGGATTCAGCAGAAGGAAAAAAAAAAAAGACACTTTGCCATTAGTTCTAAAAATATCAGTGACATGTCAGGGTCATCATCTCTATGCTAAGAACTATGGCAAGTTAGATAGAGATGAACTTATGTCTTTCACACTCAGCATCTTGAGTGCAAAAAAATTTTAAAAGAACCTTCCACAGTTTTTAAGCTGAATATGCATCTCAATTCAAGACCTAAAAACAAGTACACCTATAGCAAATAGTGTAACTGCAAAATTGGTGGGAGATGGCTCACATCTGTAACAGATAGTATCTTATTAATATCCATGTGTGTGTGTTATTTGCTCAGTCATGTCTGACTCCTTGCGACCCCAAAGACTGTAGCCCGCCAGGGTCCCCTGTCCATGGAATTCTCCAGGCAATACTGGAGTGAGATATCATTCCATTCTCTAGGGGATCCTCCTGACCCCAGGGATCAAACCCAGGTCTCCTACATTTCAGGTAGATTCTTTACCATCTGAGCCACCAGGGAAGCTCCATTAACATCTATAATATAATGAATAATGGTGTACATATTTAGACATCATAATAGGGTATTACAGATATTATCTTATATTCACTGGATAATATCTCATAGAGGAGGCTGGATACGACACTGCATTGAGGGAGCTTCAAGAATAGAATTTCAGGCTGCATCAGGTTTGAACTAGATCTGCAACTTGGGATCAATCACTTAAGCTGTCTGGACTTCAGTTTCTTCAACTTTGAGCGGAGACAATGACTCCTTGGAAACTTCCACACTTTGGAAATGGGAAAAAGGCTATATGTTAAAATATGTTTGTCCTATTTTCCATGAACGATACAAAAGTTTAAAAATGTAATATAAAAAATACATATTTATATAACAAATGTTTATATACATAAAATGTTTGAATAAATGTGTTTGTCTTTACATCTAGTGATATGAAGAGTGGGGGCCTATCTAGTTTGTAAACTCTAAACCAGAAGTAAGAAAATACCTAGGAAGTTTTTATTTTTGAGTGACACTGGCTATGTTCTCTGATTAAAAAGGAAAGTTTGCCACTTTGCAGCCTTTAGGATGACTACTGTTAACAACAATGGAAAATAACAAGTATTGATAAGGGTATAGATTAATTGGAATCCTTATACACTGTTGGAGGAAATGTAAAATGATGCAGCCACTATGAAAACAGAATGGTGGTTCCCCACAAAATTAAAAATATAATTTTCATATGATTCAGCAATTCCACTTGCAGGTATATATAAGGTAGAATTGAAAGCAGAGTCTCAAACTGGTATTTGTTCATTCACGTTCCCAGGAGCATTATGCATGATAGCCCAAAGGTAGAAGCAACCCAAGTGTCTATCAAATGGGGAATAGGTGAGGAAAATGTGGGACATACATACAATAGAATACCATTCAGACTTCACCAGGAAGGAAAAGGTAACATAAGCTACAAGATGAACTTTTCGGAAATTATGTTAAATGAAATAAACCAGACACAAAAGGACAGATACTGCATGATTTCAAATATATGAGGCACCTAAATCAGTCAAGTTCATAGAAACAGAACGCAGAGCAATAGTTCTAAGGGGCATGGGAGAGGGGAGTTGGGAGTTACTGTTTGATGGGTAGTGCTTCCCGGGAGATACAGGTGAGAAGAGCTCCGAAGGTGGACGGCAGTGATAGCTGTGCGTCGTGTGAAGGTATTAATCCCACTAAAGGGTGCGCTTAAGAACAGTTAAGACTGCTAGTTGGATATTATGCATATTATCCCACAATAAAAATCAGTGAATGACAATGTGACTTGAATCTGCATGTATTGTTGGTTTTTAAGGTGCAGACAGTATTTCATAGTGGATGAGAGGACAGATTCTGAAACTTGATGGCCTGTCCTTGAATTCTGGCTCCATGTTTCACTCCCAGGGCCCTACGTTGGTTCAGTTGAGTAAACCCTTTGTGACTCCTTTTTCTCATCTGTGAATTGAGGCTCACGGCAGTACTTTCTCCATAGAATTGTTATGAACCTAACATGTGGATATAGTACAGCATTTAGGAAGCTGGCAAATAGGAAGCATGATATAAATGTTTCCTCTTATTATTCTTGGTGTTTTCACTATTAATAAAATTCTGTTGCACTGTCTCCTTTTGTATATGATGTTAGCTTTATCTTCTTAGAGATAGCAATGAAATCCTTTTAAATTGTTTGACATTTTGAAATAGCTCATAATTTTAACTAAAACGTTGATTGCTCTGAAATGAGGAGGAAAATTAGAATATTTTCTTATTTGATCTTTTTACTGCAGTAAACAATATTTCTTTTATAATATTTTAAAAGTTTGGGAAGGCAAAGGGTCATTACAGAAGACTAATACTTTGACCTGTGTGGCCTGAAGAAGTAATGTTCTCACCAAGTCTAAGACAATCTGCATAATGATACATCACATGAACCTAAAAAGAAAAAAAATCAAAACTAGCTGCCTTGGCTGTGCTACGTGTCATCAATGAACACATTTGAAAATCTTGGCGTTATTCACATGTATATATTTAGAAAATATCTTGCCCAAAAGTTTCTTGGAAAACAAGAAATTTTCCTGTGACTTAAGGAGAGGTACTGGGTTTCTGTGACAGCTCACATAGTAAAGAATCTGCCTGCAATATGGGAGACCTGGGTTCAATCCTTGGGTCAGGGAAGATTCCCTGGAGAAGGACATGGCTACCCACTCCAGTATTCTTGCCTGGAGAATGGACAGAGGAGCTTGTGGGTTACAATTTATGAGGTCGCAAAGAGTCGGACACAACTGACTAATATTTAACGAGAGGTATTATACTACACTAACTCTATGAAAAGTCTCTAAAGTGACAACTTATTAGTTTAACAAAAAAAAAAAAAAAGAAAAATGTGATGTCTTTTTTTCTAGAGGGGGGCGATGTCTATGTTATAAAATGGACTGTTTTCAAGGTTGCTGAAGCAAGGGCTGTTTCTAAAAGGACTTAACTATTGTGCATGACGTTTGGGAAGGTGGAGAACAGCCTTTCAAAGCAGGAGCCAAATAAATTTGAATTGTCTAAATCTCATAAATTTTCACCTGTGCAATAAAGTTCCATACTTTTTTGAGTGATTGGTATGCTAATACCAGAACCACTTCCTAACATAACTGAGGTGCTCTGCTTCTTCAGAACTTTAGAGTTAACTGATGGGACAATGAAGAGAAAAGTGAAATTTCCAAGATGGCTCTGAGGCTAAGGAGGAAAGGAGTTATTAAAATCACTCTTACATTTTGGCCTAAGGTAAGAGGGGCCTATGAGAAGAAACTGCATGCTTCGAAACACAATGGAATGCCAGAGCAGACAGAGGAATCCCTGCTCCTGTACTTAGCTCTGGTAACGGTCTTCTCTCAGGGAGCAGCCTCAGAATCCACTGCAGGTTTCTCAGAGATGTGGCGTGACTTATGAATGTGGATATTCATATGTTGGTGAATATATACCTTTAATATTATCTGCCTGAACCTGATGAACAGATGGCATAAATGAAAATCAGCTTACCAGAAATAATTGTACAAAATGAAAATTAGACGGATGAAACCTAAAATTTGATGCTTTTTATATTAAGTCAAAATTAGAAATAGATAAGCTCATTTATGCAGCTAATAAATTGAAAGCAGAACATCCATCTTGTGTAAAAAGGAATACTCTGAAATGGAAATTAATATCCTAGTGCATAAACACTTTGAAGCCCAGTTACCTCTATCTAGTTTACATTTTTTTCTGAAAATAATGTTTTTACTAAACAGCACAGTAAAACCTCTAGAACAAAGGCAGAGGACATAAAAACACAGATGTGGGGTGTGTGTGTGTGTGTGTGTGTGTGTGTGTGTGTACTCAAGACAATTAGAGTGTACTTAGTAAAAATGAAAGAGTTGACAAAGAAAAACAGGTCAGATTTAGTTCAGTTTGATTTATCAGTGGTTACTAGGCACCTTCTAAGTGGGCTACAGTCTACGGGGTCACAAAGAGTTGGACATGACTGAGCAAGTTCACTTCACTTCACTTCAAGTGTACATTCTATGCTGGTAAATTTATAGAAGAAACCACAAAGATCACTGTCTACTTGTGGAATTAGGTTAAGTCATTTTAAAGAATTAAGCTCTCCTTCCTTTCCAGATGCTCAAAGTAGTTTGAGGTCCCCATTTGACTAGAGTATAACTAAGCAACAAGAGACAGTGGAGTTTCTCTTTCAAGAGAATGCCCAACTCCACACAGCCAACTTTAGGACTTCAGCATTGTCAACGAAAGAATTAATACCTTGTCTTCACTGAGCTCAGTGATCAACGTGGCATCTACTAAAGAAATCCTCCCCAAAATTTAGGGTACAATAGTTCCTCCTAAGGACAGCCAATGAGAAAAAGTAAGACCACTCTACAGTCATTCAAAATTCAAGATCCAGTTCTTCTTTTCTAACCTCCTAAGGACAAGAAATTGGTGCCTTCTCATCATATTGCTACCAGAGACACTCAATATTATTTTATGAAGAATCTATGAAATTGATTTGTGATAAACACCAGTTAGAAGTCAAGGTACAGCTAAGAGTAGCTGTGTGTCTTTTGAAAAAAGGTCATGGCCATTGCATACAAATAAGCTTGAAAACCATAATCACCCTTGAATAATCTCTTGGGTCAATGAAAACTTAAAAGCTGTATAAACACAAGGAGATTTGGGGAGACAGAACAATCTTTAAAAGCAAGCATCAAATGAACCTGAATTATCAAAGATAACTGGGACAGCAGATTCAGTTAACGTCTTTATCAACTAAAATTAATGTACTGACAAATTAAAAGGAACAGTGAATTACATGCATTCCATATCTGGCACAGACATCAATTGGTAAAAAATAAAAAGAAGATGGATAATGAAATGTTTTATTTTAATGTTCCCAAGAGATACATTTGAAAAATATACACATATATCAGCAACAAGGGGATAAGCCATGCTTAACGACACTTAGAAATAAAGCATTTCAACATACAGCCTTTTTCAAGAATTTTGATAGTTTGGATTGAGAAGAGATACCTGTTTCAAAAAGAGATATATTTTCATTTCAAAGCTCAGAACAAAACTCAAGTGATGAATTGTATGTTTTGAGTTTGACTACTTAGAAATTCCTTTGTTGTGGTGTTTACTCAGTGAACAAGGAACTCTGTATAATAGGGAATTTCTTTGGCTTCTTGGAAGAAAAGATCTGACATTAATGGATCCACGTCACAATTGGAAGAATGGCATGAATATAGGAAGAAGAAACAAACTTGAGTTAGAAAGATCAGAAGGTGAGCTACTGATTAATCTATGATCATACATTGCTGTGCTTCACACTCCTGTGGATCAAAAACACAAATTCTGTTTTCTAGAGGGAAACAATTGCAGTTGACATATGTATACTTCTCCTACTCTTTCTTTCATTTCTTATAATAGCATTCCTATTTTCAATGAAGAAGTAGCCCTTCTCCAACTTTAGACCACACAGTTTGGGAGGGAAAATTCCATTGCCGATTCCTGTCATGGATCTATAATCAGACCTGAATGATTATGATAATAGCAATTCAGGGATGAAACTACCAAAAACCAGGCCAATCACAGTGCCAGGACTTTTGTTGGAACTATCGTAGAATATGGGCTTCCCTGGTGACTCAGTAGTGAGGAACCAGTCTGACATTGCAGGAGACGTGGATTTGATTCTTGTGTTGAGAAGATGCTCTGGAGGAGAAAAATGGCAACCCACTCCAATATTCTTGCCTGGAGAAACCCACGGACGGAGGAGCCTTGTGGGCTATAGTCCATGGGGTTGCAAAAGAGTCCAGTGACTGAGCATCTAAACCATAAAAACAACAATGGTAGAATATAGGTCTGATGTTACTCTCAGTCAAAATTCCAGGAGAAGCGGGTCTGATTAAGAGTAACTCTCAAGGAAACAGAATTAAAGGTTAAGGGAGTGGGTAGGTAGGGAAAAGTAGGGGGTGGGAGGAGAGGGGGAGAAAAAGAAAGACTGAGAGGAAGAGAGACTTCTAGTGTCATGGCTCTTTGAGCGCTGGTATTCAGCCATGCCTGAAGCCATCCATATTCACTCCTTGATCTTCCTAATTACACGCGCCAACACATTCCCTTTCATGTTTATGCTGGTTTGAACTGCAGTTCCTCTCATTTGAAAGCATAAACTTCAGGTTTGCCAGTGAGTACTGTGCCTGCTGGAAAGGAAAGAGAATGCTCCTACCCCACCCGCTTTCCAAGAGCACATTCTGTTCTCATATTACTGAAGGATGACTCAAGGGCACTGCACTTACCCCTCTGCCATTCCTTTAATATACCTTTCTTGGTGGTCCCCTGTGACCCTGTAATATGATTATAGACGCTGATGATTTACAAGAACTGAAAATTCAATTGGAATGATTCAAAGTGACTTTGATAAACTATGATCTGGGGGACATGCGTATTCTTGAAATACACATTTTCATTGATCACCTGTGTCCCTAAGCAGTGAAAAGATGGCAAATAATAAAGCTTAAAACTATTGCAGACAGGGATGTCTAAAATATGTTAGCAATTGGCTGGAACATGATTTACCTACTGAATATTCCAAAATGAATCTGAGTTCCTCCAGACCAAAAAGATCCATTTCCCTTTCAAATTTTATACAAAAGCAAAGCAAATGCTTAGATGAGTGGACAGCTGAACTGAGTTTGATGTTTTTGCAGAGGCTCCATTTACAGTGCATGACTCTAGTCCCTGAATTATCCATCTTTTGATCCTAAATTAATGGTAGATTTGGATGTTAGGGCCTGTTCTCTCCCTGGCCTATGAGCTACATGAGGATAAAAAAGATAGAAGCAAGCTTGGTGGGCCTCTAATTTAATGACTTCCCTTAGAGAAAAAGAAACCAAGGTATAGAAAGTTCAATATAATTTGTCTAAAGTCACACAAGCAGTTAATGACGGAGTCATTCTGAAGTTCCCTTTTATTTTATAACAGAATTCAAAGACCTCCAGAATGTGGTTACATTATCAAGGGAAAAAAGATAGTGTTGCCTTTTTAAAACTCAAACAGTAGTTAATGGGGCATGTTTAACCATTTCTTTCTTCAATTAGAGGTTGAAGATGGGTTTTCTGAGACAAAAAGAGTGGGCCATTTCAAGAAAACAAATGCATGAGAAAGAGTCTCTACATGAACCGGAAAGGTTTTAAGACTCTATTTTAAAAAAAAAAAGATTTAACCTGGTGTTCCCAGTTCCTATTTTACCTAGTTATATAAGGAACAGAAGCTTCCAAAGGCAGTTACAATATATTGTCAAATTCCCTCTCTGGGCTGTTTCCAATTTCTCATCCCACTTCTCCTGGGCTCTCTATCTCTCTTCCTCCATCCATGGAAATCTGACATGCTGTCAGAAAGCTCGCTTTCTCATTCAGCTCCCCCCTCACCCATAGAAATTCATTTACATTTCCATTGCTGCCATATTGGTCTCTGATAATAAGTGTCTGAACTTAATGTCAGTGAATTTGACTTCACACCAGCACAGATGCCTTAAACTACATAGATCCATGCATGAGGGTTCCAAGTAACATGGGCAGCCATTATGAACGAGGTATATGCCTATTCTCCCTTCCAGTACCCAAGATATCCCATTTTTATCACATGCCTATTGTTACTGATGTAGTAGAAAACCACAGACTCATTTTAGCCACAAATCGGCTTTGTCACCCTGGATTACCTATATCTTTCCTCTAGGTTTCTGTTCCCAACTATAAGAGAGTAAGTTTAATTGAACACTGATTTACTCATAAATCTGAGAAACACTCCATGAATTCTTACTGTGTCCTGCTGCTGCTGCTGCTGCTGCTAAGTCGCTTCAGTCATGTCTGACTCTGTGCAACCCCATAGACGGCAGCCCACCACGCTCCCCCGTCCCTGGGATTCTCCAAGCAAGAACACTGGAGTGGGCTGCCATTTCCTTCCCCAATACATGAAAGTGAAAAGTGAAAGTGAAGACGTTAAGTCGTGTCCGGCTCTTAGCGATCCCATGGACTGCAGCCCACCAGGCCCTCCGTCCCCAGGATTTTCCAGGAGAGAGTACTGGAGTGAGGTGCCATTGCCTACTGTGTCCTAGGCATGTATAATTCACTGGTGAGAAGATAAGAGAGCCATAACGGGTCTTTCCCTTATAGAACCTTCCAGGCTAGGACCAGATTAATCCCGCATTTTCAATGCATGTGTGCTTGTAAAAAGTCAACTCTTTAGAAAATTTTGATCAAAAAAAAAAAAAAATTATCCATCACCTTACTCAGAAGCTAGAAGCAACTACATAACTGACTTGAGTTGATGTTATCAATTCTGTTAGATGGCTTATTAAACCTAAGCTTAATTTTTTTCATAAGTCATCATATCTGTTCAGAGAACTCTGTAGGTAGTTTTGTGCTCTGATTTAATTCTTAAGTCACAGAAAAAGTCACCACTCTGCCTCCCCAAATTCTGAGAAAACCTTCACCAATTGCAGCCTTAGGAGAAAACACTTGTTATCTGGTGCCTGTTCCCAAAAGCACCCTTGAGAAAGGCAATGTCATCCTACAGGCCTCAGGAGAGTGTGGAAATTGAAGGGGAAAAGCATAGCAGGATGGGTACTGGGACCTGGGCTATTCTTTTTGGTTTCTCTTGTTTCAACATAGAATCCCTAACTCCAGAGACTGGTCTTCACAGAGATAAAACACATGTTCATAATCATTAGAGGAGGAAGATCCTGAAAGCAGAGGCGCAGGTACCCGAATCATGAAGACAAAGACCTTTTGCATAATTTCCAATCGTTCCTTCCTGGCACCACACTGTCTAGTCATACAAAGCTGTAATTGAAACCATGTGGCGTGTGCATGGGGCTCATTACAGCCTCTTCGAGTCATCTCATGGTCGGGTCCTGTGGGGAGTCTCTGAAGTCCTGGGGTCAAGATACTGTCGCTTAAATACAAGAAACGACAAATGAACTTGCCTCCTCAGGGAAAACAAAACTGGTCCAAACTGAGTGTGTGCCAATAAATACTTCTGTTCTCATGTACATGTTTATGATTTTATTGACATCTTCTATAAGAGAGGAGTACATTTTATGAAACAGTTTAGCAATTCATTTTCTAATATAAAAGGCAGCAGTTATCATAACCCTTGAAACAGTGCCTTTTAAAACTAAAAAAAAAATTGGAAACTGTATATTCTTGCAAAATATTACATTAACTACGGATATCAACACATTAAAGAGTCAGAACAGTGAAATATGAATGTGATATTAATAGTAATACCCCACAGAGAAACATCCTTAGTTTTTGACTAATAAGTCATACCACCCGTTAAGGTATCTAATTTAGCACAGAGTAAAAGTCGTGAAAACTAAACTGAGTTAATGCCGATAGCAAATGAGGGGAAAGTTGAGAATGTACATTTTGATTTGAACCTGAGCCCCCCGTGTGAGCTGAGATCACTTGCCGCCCACTGGTACTTCCTTTCCTTCCTAATGTGCCCAGCATCAGCTGTTTATTACAAGTCACCAACTCAGAATAATCTATAGACCTCAGAATCTAAGTACAGCCATACGGAAAGTCAAAGAACAGCTTATGGTTCTGAGGGTCTAGCAAGACTCCCTCCACCCCTCATAGACTCTGGAAATGTTTATTTGCACCAAATAAAAGGCATAATTCTTGGTGCAAGGAAAATAACAGGAAGTTAGGCAAGGTCCTGGCTCTCATGGGACTTACATTCTGCAGCAGGGAGGTCATTAACAGGTAAGGAAACAAGATACATTTTGAAAATAATGAGCTATAAGGAAAAGAAAGCAGGAAGATATGATTGCCTATGGTAAGGGAAAAGAAGGTGAGAAAGAGAGATATGGGTGTTTGTTCAATGATAATAAAACAGGCCTTGGGAAAATCCAGGAAGAGTGTTCCAGTCATAGGGAAAAGCAAGGACAGAGTCTTCTGAGCTAAAAATGAGAGGGCATTTTTTGAGGAAAATTGAAAAACTTATACATATAGTTTTTAAAGAGTGATCAAAGAAGAGGTATAGTGGTTGAAATCAGGGAAGTAGGCAGAAGACAGAGCATTAAGATATTTGAGAGCTATATGGACTGTTTTTACTATCCATCCATCTGTCTGTCCATCCAAATATGATTTATACTAGACAAAGAGAATTTTTTTTTTCTTAATGAAAATGTGGTTCAACCCAGTATACATCTGAAATTACAAAGTACCAAAACATAGAAGAATGCAATTACATACACAGAACCACACACACACACTTACTCACAAAACTTTCATGTGTGTGCATTTAGTCACGGTGTAGCCAGGCTTGGCTGCTTCTGCAATCCAGAAGGTAACCTTCACTGCTGTTGAGGTGTTCTGTCTTCAGAGGGCCTGGAGCCACCATGTGTGGGAGCCTGGGAGGGTCCACCCACCCTTACCTCCCTCTCCCCATAAATCCTCATTATCACCTTGTCAGCACTGGAGTCTCTTAACCTCTTCAGGGCCCAGGATGACAGGCAGGATCTGCTTATTAATTTTCCAATGCTCAATTTCATTGTGTCTGAAATACCAGACTCTATTTTTCTCATTCCAAGGCCCAATGCTAAGTACTCCAGTAAAAGCAGTGAGCAAACACTATAGCACTGTCTACACTTGTCAGCTTTGCTCTGTCTATATCCTTCAGCTTTCATAACCAAATTGGCCACATTACAATTTTACTTGGGAGATTAATTTTAAAATGTTTATTTTCCTCTGACCCAATTTTGTTTATAGTGTAGCTTTAAAAATATTTATAAACGCCTTATTGGATAAGAAGGTGCAAATAAATTCGTTCACAGGCTAAGTACAATGAGGATACATACAAAAGTAAAGTATGTATTCACAAATGGTGGGCTTTTGTTTTTTTGCATTGTTCTGCTACTTAGATTAGTCTAAGAACCATAATAACTTGGTTAAAAAATCTTCTGATTGTTCTTCAGCTTCCAAACTCAGGCAAGTTTATTATCTTGCATCATAAAGTGGTATTACTGAAATTAAAGAATTCTAGTTCCTATTTATTTGTGCATGTAAACTTTCTCAGTATGTTTCTGCAAAACCAGTTTCTTTGATAATAAATGCATTTAATTTTCCTTCTAACATGGTATGGATTGCTCCCTGGTGCTGTGTGTTGGCTGACAGCATCAACTTTTGCACATCCCTAATCAAATTTTGTCTAACAAAAAGCTGAACTAAGCATATTTGTTTTCCTATTTATAGCAGCATGTGCTTACATAACATATGAGCTAGTAAGATTTTTTTTTAAAAAACCGATCCAAATCTCCAAATGCATTCATTATGTTTAGTTTAAATAAAAGCTATGTTCTCCCATTAAAAAGAGTATTAAACACAATTGGAGACAGACAGAAGCATATTGCTTCTCTTCCAACCAGTATAATTGCTGTGTTCATCCACAATAAAACAGAACAGTGGGCAGGAATTTATTGCTCCTGGGGAAAATTTGCCTCTCCACCCTCCCCATTTGCACGATCGCCCTGGCACGACCCGCCTCTCACGTGGCGCACAGTGTCTTTGGTAGCACTAATACAGTAATGAATTATTACAATGCAGCCGGCTGGGCTAGGGTGGGGGTGCACCATTGTGCTGCATAGAGGCAGCGATTTCGCCGTATCAATAATTCTGCCTGCCACTGGGAACCACTGTAGCTGAAACAGATGTTTCATGTTGATAAGTGGGGACTGGGAAAGGAATTTTTATCCCACTGTTCATTTTTCTCTATTTCCACTCCCTATACCTGGCAGCGGCTCCTCCAGTACAGCTGTCTCTTGCAAGCCAATCTGTTCAATCCAGGCTCCTAGGTCTCATTTCATAAATCAAACTCGGCCCTGGACAAGCCACCATCTCAGAGTACCCTTGCCGCTTTCCTCGGTGGAAATGCCACCATCACAATGAGAGACTCTGGGCCAATTGTGCTTAGACTAGTGCATTGTCACAATTCATTAAAGAAAGACAGCCTGGACAGGGCTATTCTGTATTAACTCTTATTGGTATTCTGCATTAACTGTTTCAGAGATGGAGAGTCACATACGTGGCATTTTGCACTAGGCATTCACCTTCAGATGAAGCATTTGGGAGGAAGCCCAGAATTTCTGTGGGGAAGCAGTTTCCTGAGATTCCATTGGGGTCAGGTACTACTGCTCATGTTTGCAAAGCATTCCCTGGTCCTCTTTGACTGGATATAAAACTTTACAGGGTAAGCCTTGGGTCAGAGATGCTGGTTCAACTCTGGGTTGTAACAGTTTAGTAGCTTGATGAGGATCAGGGAGGTGTTAGGTAAATTAACAAGGAAAAAAAAATTACTCAAGTTCAAACTATTTTAACACACTTTACCACAGATGAATTTAAATGCAGTTTCAATTTATGTTAATAACTAAGTACATATCGTGTAGTAATTAAAACATCTACCATTTATTAAGTACCTATTATGGGCCAAGGATAGTGCTGATTTTTAACCATATGTTGCTTTACCTAATCTGCACATAATCTCTGGAGTGGGGTTTGTTCTCTTCATTCCATAAAATAGGAAATTAGAGAGGTTCTGAGGCTGATGTAAAGCTTTAAAACCAGGACTAACAAGTTCTAAAGATCTCATTTCTATCCATTTGTTAATTTGAATCCTGTGTGTGTGTGTGTGTGTTTTAAAGACTGAGATAGGGTGAGAATATTAAGATGATTGCTGTATTACCGAAGTTAGACATTAAATGGATATCAACTCTCCCCAAACTTTAGGTGTTCACTGCATAATTCATACACTATTCTGCTCCTGAAGACAGTCATAAGAAAACACTGAGAAATGGTTAGTGATAACAGTTCAAGCAAGAGGCATCTAGGAGAAGGTAGGTTTTCCGATATCATGAAACACTGCTAGTGGAAAGTGAAATATCAGTTCCAACTCATATATTTAGAATGGTATAAGAAATTAACACACTTTGGCCCAGGAGATGTGTGGATGGAGTTTTAAATGATAAACTTTCCAAATTGGAAAGAGGTGGAGTGTTTCAATCAATGCCAAACAAACAGAGAAGCTAGGGCGAACAGCCACTGTGTATATTTGCATATCTCTTCCAGGCTTTAGAGGTAGGGCACCCAGAGGAAGGGCTGAAGAGGACCATTCAGAATACTTTTCTGTCTCATCTTAAGAGATCCAGTCAACAGATGATAAAGGGAAGAGATGGTCCCTCAATTCTTAAAGTCTAAGAGATTAAAAAAGGAAAAGAAAACTTGGCCAAAAGCAGAATTCAAACTGTTTACATTTTTTTCTCATTCCAACCCAAATCACTTGTATTTCAGTATCAGCCATTCATTAACATTGTCAACAAGTGGTTTCAGGAAAACCAGAAGCTGCACTCCCATTGCTCAGCTTATCACTGGACCAACAGCTGAAGAGGTCCACCAACCCCAGGGAAGATTAAGTGTTTCACCAAGCATTATTATTTACAAGGATACCATTTAGCCACCACGATTAGCATGAACATAAGCACCAAGAAGAAATCGGGCCAGACTGAACAGACTGCAGTCAAGAGTCCTAAAATGAAATGGCTTCTCTCCATGTTTCTTTCTGCTCCATTTGTGGTATCCAGACAAGGGATGGTGTGGGCAGCCACCCCATGGAGTAAGCAATGTCAAAGCCAAAATTCTCGTCCTCTCATCCAGGCAAGCAAAGTATGAGGGGTTGTAGAACTATGGAGTTTTGATCTCTGAAGACCCAGGATCAATTCTGCCTTTGCCACATTCTGGCTGCATGATTCTAAGTTGGTGACTCCTCTCTCCATGGTTTTTCATGTGTAAAATGGGGATCATAAGACCAACCCTGCAGGGTTGAGGGGGCACAGAATGAATTTACATTAAGTCCCCTTCACAATAGCTTTTAGTTACTTGCTATTGAGTTATTCTTGGTCCCTGCCTCTGCCTTGGGTAGAACTGCTTTGAAATAATTTAGGTTTAATTTGTTTCCACTCCTGGGATGTACACTCATTGACAGCAGAGACAACTTCGCTACTATGCTTGTGTCCAATATATCTGACCAGAACTAGGACAAAGCCTGCTTAGTGTTTCCAGAGTGCATAAACAAATGAATGGCTTACATCTGTCTCTTATGATGAGGTCTCAGGACAATCCATCTGTTAATATTGGTATTATTTATTTACACTCTAAATTGGAAAATTTGGGGACATCTAAAGATGCTTTTGACTACTATTACTAGTTCTACTTTTAACATTACTAGAATAAGCAGATGATACTGATGGAACCCTATATACCAGGACTTTGTAAAGTGCTTTATGTATGGGACTTCCCTTGTGGTCCATTGGCTAAGAATCTGTCTTCCAATTCAGGGGACATGGGTTTGATCCCAGGTTGGGGAACTAAGATTGCACATGCTATGTGGCATCTAAGCCTATGCTACAACTACTGAGCCCTTGCACTGCAACAAAGACACAGTGGAAGTAAACAAACAAACAAAACCAGTGCTTTGTGTACAGTAACTCTTAATTCTTTCCCCAACCCTATAAGGTAGGTATCATTATCATATACACTTTTCCAAGTGGGCATAGAGAAATTGAGCCTGTGATCACTTGAATATCAATAAGGAAAAATATGTATGATTCAATGTTCACACTGAGTCTGATAACACTGATATTGTGGCTGTTTTTCTAGGAACACACTTCCAGTACAATAACTTGTTTTAATATTTGCCCAAATGTTCATTTTATGTAAAATGAAAAATCTCAGTTCACTGAGATTTACCTAGCACCAGGTATTTTGGTTATAGATTAGGAAAAACAAGGAGTTTGTCTCCTATTTGCTGGTCAGAATAAATATAGTGTGTTCTCTGAATAAAATTACTGCAAACCACATGACAGGAAGCAGCGGAAGATGGAGAGCTGCAGCTTTTAGGAGAAAAATCTGGTTTTGTGTATTTAGGGTCAGTAACCTACTTCTGGGTGAGTTCTTTCTCTACGTGAGGTGTGAGTTGGGATGCTTCATTTAACTTGCATTTCTTTGAAGTGTGATTACTTTTGTTTTTATTTTAGATATTTCCAAAACATAGTTTCTGATTTTTCTCCAGACATATCATTAGTTTTATATTGAAACTTAATTGTCCCCAAATGTCTGATTTTTCTTCATTGAGACCCTATTCATTTGTTACATATGAAAGTCACAAGTGTGATTTTTTTACCATGGCAGAGTTCAGGACAATGTGTGTTTTTGTGTGCGTATATACATATGTATGACTTTGAGACAAGTCTACTGCACAGTGGATGTATAGAAATACTAAAAAAAATACTATAAGATGCGTAATACTTTGATTATGGTTTGACTATGCTGTTAAAATTTGAGGCTGCCAATATTTTCTTGCATAAGATTTCTTGAAACTACCTCATTTATCTACCACCATAATGCCAATCACTATGAACTGAGGAAATATAAAATGCTAGCTATTAATCATTTATTTGCCAATGAATATGCTAATATTTAATGCTATTTTAAGTAAGTCTTCTTGAACATAATGAATTAACTTACTGGGATAAAATGACAGATGTTTTAAGTGATCAAAAGACAGATTTTTTATCATAAAACAATACAAAAATGCATAAACCATAATTTAGAGGTCTTTTTTTAAACTTTTAAAAGTTAGACTTACTACATATAATAAGCTCCTTAGTTCAAGTTAAAGGGGATACTCTTTTACTAGTATACCAGAAAATAATAGCAAGCAAAACACATTGTTTAAATTAGTGCTTTCCACCAGTTAAGATGTTTTTCAGAAGTACTGTACTATAATCCTCACCTGTTTATATGACAAACAAAAACTGTTCTGTCAACAAAAGTTCATTGTAAACTCCCACCCCTTTGCTGACTAAGGTCTGTCTAGTCAAGGCTATGGTTTTCCCGTGGTCATGTATGGATGTGAGAGTTGGACTGTGAAGAAGGCTGAGCGCCGAAGAATTGGTGCTTTTGAACTGTGGTGTTGGAGAAGACTCTTGAGAGTCCCTTGGACTGCAAGGAGATCCAACCAGTCCATTCTGAAGGAGATCGGCCCTGGGATTTCTTTGGAAGGAATGATGCTGAAGCTGAAGCTCCAGTACTTTGGCCACCTCATGTGAAGAGTTGACTCATTGGAAAAGACTCTGATGCTGGGAGGGATTGGGGGCAGGAGGAGAAGGGGATGATAGAGGATGAGATGGCTCGATGGCATCACGACTTGATGGACATGAGTCTGAGTGAACTCCGGAAGTTGGTGATGGACAGGGAGGCCTGGCGTGCTGCATTCATGGGGTTGCAAAGAGTCGGACACTGAGTGACTAAATTGAACTGAACTGAAGAGATTTGTTCAAAGTCCTTTAAATGTTTCAAAGTAATATAAACATAGGATCCAGGTATCTATTCACAATATGGTTCTCAAACTTTCAGAATCTAAAATAAAATAATATGAACATGGATCAGATCACATAGAGAGAAGGCTGTGGGTTAGTAGGACTTTACTGTAAAGGGCCAGGCCACCAGTAATTTAGACTTTGTATCAGATGGTCTCACAGTTGAAACTTTTCAACTTTGCCTTTGTAGGGACAGCAGCCATAAATACCTAAACAAGCAGGCTTCTCTTAGTAGTCCTGATAAAACTCTACTGACAAAAAGAAATTTAGGTTTGGTTTTGACATCCAGCTGAAAATTTCCTGACCACTGCTAGACTGGCATCACCAAGTCCACACGGAAATCACTCATTATTGCATGGGCACGCACTTTCTTGGGTTTCATTCTTTCAAAATGAGAACAGATGGTGAAAATGTCATGTTATTGAAATGCCCTGACCATTTGAAAGACTTTCACAGCATTACAAACCTTACCATCATCTTTTTCTTGATCTAAACGGCCAAATTTCAAAGGTTGTCAAGCAGTGTGACCTTTTACACATTTGCAAAGTTTTATATACACAGAAACTTCATTTTCAGCCCAGAAAACATAATGTTTCCTAAATCATTCCTATATAAGCAAGTTGCACAACTCCAAACCAAGATACCTGAATAATCTGGGTAGGATTCTTATACCTTCATAACTAGCCAATGATAAGCTCAACAGAGATGCTTACACAGATAACAGGCCCCTGGCACTAAGAAGTTTAAAAGTGAGATCACTCAATGTATTCTGACCATGTTATGCAGTTTCTCTTTTTACCCATCTAATAATTCAAAGACATAGGTAAATAATGCTATTTAAGAAAAATGCCGCAAAGATATCATTTCTCTAATACAAATTAAGTTCTCTCAAAATCATTATTTAGAAACTTAACTCATTCATTATAGATTAAATAAAGCAAAACCAAGAAATGCTAGTAAAATAATTTTTCTAATAAAATTGGCAGATAAAAGTCAAACTTTCATAAAATCTATAGTATCAAGTATTGGTAAGATTGGAGGGAAATATTGGAGGGAAATTTCTTACACTATTGACATGAAGCTTGAGGGATACAACTACTTTGTGGGAAAACTAGACAATATTTGGGGCTTCCCTGGTGGCTCAGATAGTAAAGAATCTGCCTGCAGGTTTAATCTCTGGGTTAGGATGATCCCCTGGCAAAGGGAATGGCCACCCACTCGAGTATTCTTGCATGGGGAATTCCATGGACAGAGAAGACTGGTGGGCTACAGTCCAGTGTCACAAAGAGTCAGAAATGACTGAGTGACTTTCACTTTCAGACAATATTAAAATTAAAAATGGATATCCTTTTAATCTAGTAAATCCATTTCTAGTTATCAACCAATGGAGAGCCATTCACACTTATGTAAGGATGCTTATCATATCATTTTGTGTACCACAAAATATTACAAATAATACGAACATTCATCATAGTAAATGGTCAAGTAAATGATTCATTCATTTAATATAATGCTATAAACATTTGAAAGGAATGAAATCTAGTTACGTATTGACACACATGGCACCATCTCAGAAAACATCAGTGGGTAAAGAAAACAAGTAAAAAGTGATAGAAATTTATAAAAATTATCACCTATAGGGAAGTGAGTTAAGGGTTTGGGTTTCCACATGTAGGATTTTCAGAGTGGAAGAATTGTTTAATAATATTCAGGGGTTTTTTTGAGAAGACTATGTTCTTTTCCATTATTTTCTCCTTTAGTATAACTAAATTTTTGCAACAAACATCTGAGGCCCAGAAAGCGTAAGAGATTGACCCAAGGACGTGTGTCAAGTAAATGGCAGAGAACGCATATGATTCTAGAGACACTCACCAAATGATGCTCCAGCTGTGACCCTGCTCTGCAGCTATAACTCTCTCCCAAAAGACAACAGAATAACTTTCCTCCACTACCTTACCCATTTTCACAAGAAAATCGCACAATTTCATTCTCAGAAGGGCAAAAAGAAAATTATTATACAGTAAAAAAACAAAAAACTGTTCATTAGAGAAAGGCTTCCCACATCCTTTACCACTATAACATATGAAAGAAATCATTTTTCTCCTTCCTGTTTCTACCTGAGAAGAAGGGTTAAGACCATATCACAGAACTATTTATCAGTAAGAGCAATTTATTGGTTGATGAACTAGGGAACAAAATTACTCTGCACTTGATTTTTCTCATTAGGATTTGATAAAAAGGAGCCTATAGAGCCCAGTTGATACATGTGTAGAAAAACAGCTGAAAAATTATATTTAAGGAAGTGCATAATAGAATGTAGAAAACATACAATAATATTTTATACTTATTTGGATGAGTGAGTTTCAAAAACATCCATAGAGTTGCATAGCAATTCCACTTCAAAAATGAAGAGTTGATTGAATGCAAAGAATAGAAAATTATTATTAAGCTTTGTACTGAAGAGAGAGATAACAGTCAGTTGCTAATGCTAAATTTCCTTGAATATTACTTTCCCTCCTGCCTCTTCAGCCCCAACAAACAAACAAAAGATAAACTCTGCTATAAACATTACTTTTTAGAATATGGTCAACATTATAGCAAAAACTGCCTTTAGACTGGGCTTGGAAAGTGTTAATATTCAAATAAACATCAGGTTATACTTAGGAAACCTAAAAGGTAATTAACTCTCCCTGAAAGAGAGCAGTCCTGGAAAGATGGTATGGGTGGGTGAGCATGCAAGAATTTTCAAAGCAGGCAACTCTCCATTACCTTGAGGAGTGGGGTGGTGAAAAAGATACATCCTGGGTCATTAGCTTGCTGGGCAATTGAGGGAGAGGGGTTACAAACAGCAGTTTGGAATATCCTTATGCTGGTCAGGTAAAGCTACCTGGAGGCTTCTATGTGATCAGGACTAATTACGATTGATACAATCTAACTTTCCTGGTGGATCAGTGGTAAAGAACCTGTCTGCCAAGGGAGGAGAAGTGGGTTTGATCTCTGGGTTAGGAAGGTCCTCTGGATAAGAAAATAAAAACCCACTCCAGTATTCTTGTCTGGAAAATCCCATGGATAGAGGAGCCTGGTGGACTACCGTCCATGGGGTCGCAAATGAGTTAGATATGACTTAGTGACTAAAAACAAACAAAACAATGTTAAAATTGGCAGACTCTTGACTGAGTTGGGCACCTGGCTTCACATGTAAGCACATTGACATTAAAAAAGCTTAAAGAAGGAAGAAAAATGAAAGAGATGGAGAAAAGAAAATCAGGAAATCAAAAAGCAGAAGAGGAAAGGAAAAAAAAAGGAGGCGGAATGGGAGAGAGGATGAAGAAGATACAGGAAGAAACTTTAAGAGGGGAAAGGGGCTGCCCATGATTAATATTGCATAGGGTATCTTTTTCTCGTCCTGGGATTGAATAGTCATTACAATATTGAAGGGAAAATATTCTCGGCATTCCCCCCCGAACCCCCGCCACACACATTTCCCCAGTAACTATAGCTGTTACACACAAGTTTAATTTGGACAGGAAAAATGAATATATGCTCAAGATCCATCATATCCTGCTCTGAGACTTATGACCATCATGGCACTCTTTGTTCCTAAGCCTGAATCATCCTTTTCATGCAGGGATCCTGAAAACCATTTCCAATGAGCTGCAGTTGGCACCCTACATGAACACTGTTTGCCATCTCTCCATTAGGACCCCTGTCCTTGTTCTACATTTCACTTAGCCTTGAAGCTTTTATCTCAGGAAACTCACTGTATTATGGAAATTCTATTCAATAACACAAAAACATTTATTTTCATTAAATTGTTATAAGTAGAATGATCTCAATATATTATAGAAGAGACATGAAAATAGGACTGTGTTATCTAGAGTTATCTCATTAAAACAGGATCTGGTTATAACATATAAAGGGCTGGATAGACATTTTTAAAATAAAATCTATTTACTGCAAGTAAATTACGTCTGAAAACATCAGACAGTGGTAATTGGGTAAAGGTTAGAACTACCATGTAAAAGAGGACATATCTCTCAACCATAAGAGATGGTCAAAGGTATAAATTAAATTAAATAATGCCTTTAAACCATAACTGAATTAGAATTGGCAACTATGCATTACAGATAAAATGTTCTATCTTTTAAAATTTGGCCTTGGTAATGATTTAGAATCTTACTCTTTTCCAGAAAAATATAGGTGGTTAAGCATGCTTCATGACTCTCAAAGTGTTGAATATTCATGAAAGGCTACTGAATTCTTTGTGACTTAGGAAGAAGTAGTAAAGGATGAAGAAAGGTAACATTATTAATAATATTTCCACACATGGGGAACGTACCACATGCCAATCTTTTGAGTATTTATATACAGTTTATTATTCATTCATGCATGGACTCCAGGAAATTGGTATTACTATTCCAGTTTTCAGAGGGAGAAACCAGCCTAGAAATGTTAAGTAAGTTTCCTAATATCACAGTTAGCAGAGACAGGATTCAATCCAAAGTGTTTTCACCATTGGACATAGTGCCTTAAATCACTGAATCGCAGCTTAGAAAGCAATACACATGGATTTTTGTTTCTCAGTCACAAAAGCAGGCGAAGCATGTCTACAAAGCAAACCATCTCCCTTCTAAGTCTTCCCTCTCACTACAGACAGGGATCCTGTGATTTGAGAGCTTCAGCTCACATTTGCAAACAGGTTTACAGGTACATCATTTCATCAAAATACAGTGTATGTCCTACCCTCGCCATAAGGCTAACTTGATCCTCTCTGCCTCCTGTGAAAACGTTAGCACTGATTCTCTCATGTGGTACATGGAAAAAAACTTCACTTGGTTTCCTCATAATAATGCCTGGCATAATATATCATGTTCAGGAGTCACTAAAAATGTTTGTTCAAGCTTCATTTGATATGTTGATTGCATAGCTGCACACCTAGAATCTCACACTGGCTTATCATCTTTGTGAGCATATGTGTGTAAAACCTACTAGGCACTTACATTTAAACCTGCAGAGGTAAGAGGGAAAGTAAGAGTCAGTTCCAAAAGAGAAAACGTGAACAAAGGCATACAATATGAACACCTTAGGGATTCACAGAGGGAAAAACAGGTAGCTCATTCTGGTTGTAGTTCAGATTCCATGATGAAACTAAAAGTTGGGAAATAGATTGAAGGTAGAGTAAATTAGCAGGCAGTTAGTAGTAAGTCCATTTTATACTGAGGAATTTTGCACACTATATTATTCTGTATATATTGCTTCTCCAGGGGATCTTTTCTTCTCCAGGTAATCTTCTATTCTCTCCTGTATATATCCCTTCTCCAGAGTTGGGAAGATACTTTCTCCAGGGGATCTTCCAGACCCAGGAATTGGCGTCTCCTGTACTCAGGCAGATTCTTTACCGGCTGAGCTACCAGGGAAGCCATATTATTCTCAGTTCAGTTCAGTCGCTCAGTTGTGTCCGACTCTTTGCAATCCCATGAACTGTATCCTGCCAGGCCTCCCTGTCCATCACCAACTCTCAATGTCTACTCAAACTTTTGTCCATCAGGTCTGTTATGCCATCCAACCATGTCATCCTCTGTCGTCCTCTTCTCCTCCTGCCCTCAATCTTTCCCATCATCAGAGTCTTTTACAATGAGTCAGTTCTTCGCATCAGGTGGCCAAAGTATTGGACTGTCAGCTTCAGCATCAGTTCTTCCAATGAATATTCAGGATTTATTTCCTTTAGGATGGACTGGTTGGATCTCCTTGCAGTCCAAGGGACTCTAAAGACTCTTCTCCAACACCACAGTTCAAAAGCATTAATTCTTCAGTGCTCAGCTTTCTTTATAGTCCAACTCTCACATCCATAAATGACTACTGGAAAAACCACAGCCTTGACTAGACAGACCTTTGTTGGCAAAGTAATGTCTCTGCTTTTTAATATGCTATCTGGATTGGTCATAACTTTTCCTCCAAGGAGTAAGCGTCTTTTAATTTCATGGCTGCAATCACCATCTGCAGTGATTTTGGAGCCCCCCAAAATAAAGTCTGTCACTGTTTCCCTTGTTTCCCCATCTATTTGCCATGAAGTGATGGACCAGATGTCATGATCATAGTTTTCTGAATGTTGAGCTTTAAGCCAACTTTTTCACTCTCCTCTTTCACTTTCATCAAGAGGCTCTTTAGTTCTTCTTTCCTTTATATTAATTAGCAATGATTGGTAATAGTAATTTGGGAGACACTGTGATAAACAGATGTCTTCTCTATTAGAACCCTGAGAACTTCATGTATTAAAGTTATAAAACATGGAACATTCCCTAAATTTATTTGATCACACAACCCTTTTATTTTTCCCCATGAAAAACTCATAAGGCACTCATTAGGAAACAGTTCTGCCTAATGGAGAGCTGTTTAAAATAGCAGACAAGTGATACAATAAGTGAGATTCATGTGGAAGATTAATCTAGGTTGTAGCACCATATATATGCTCATCACAATATCATTCAACAACTAAATATGTTCTCTTTAGCCAAGAGGTTCTATCTGCAATTTTGCTAATTTTTAGATAAGAAGATAGATAGGCTATATAGCATATTCAGTTCAACCCTCAAATTAATCTAAATCTTGTCTATAATTTCCTATCTTTTTTTCCCCCATGAGGTAAAAGAAACTCAAAAAATTTGATCTCATTAAATATTCTCTTTGTGTGTGAGGAGACATTGTCAACACATAGCAATATACTCTAAGTTTCAGCTCTTTTATGACATGAAATCACAAATTACATGTCCAATCAATACTTCTAGAGTCTCCATTCTACTAAATCTGGATAAAATTCAGGGATAAGACATTTTGTGTTGTAGATTTCTTAATCTTTTTTGAAATGAGTTTTTATGAGGTTCAGAAGTTTAATAATTGAATATTAATTCATTTTTAAGTTTACATCTGAAATATGAAATAATTACTTATTTAGAAACAATTTGGCTTGGGTATTTTAAAAGTAAAATATCAATGAAAATATACATCTTGTTTAGAAATGTTTTAATATGTTATTAAATTATTTGATTATCTTAATGCATCATTAAAATTTCAAATGTTTTTATTTAGTAACAGTTTATATTAAGATATTTTAGACTATCTGAAAAGTACCCTGACCATCATGTTAATTATAACTCATAGTCACATGAAAAATTATTCTTGGAAAAGAGATTCCATGGCAGAATAATTCAAAGTTATGTGATCACATTGTTTTTTTTTTGGAATTACACAGACCTCTTTTTAATTTCAAAATGTACATATTTGAGTTATCTCTGGGTGGTTCAGAGATCTAGACTACATTGTATTTTTTGCAAATATACCAATTTAATAGGAGTTTTTTCAGTAATAGAGCAATAACTAATGTGCATTATATTTTATTCCAGAATGTTTCTTAGAGCTTATCTTACTATTTTTTGAGTTATGTTAATATTCATATTACATTTTCACTTTAGGAGCTACAGATAAATATGGAAATAAATATAGACATTTAATCAGGAAAAAAATTACTTTGGTAAAAAAAGAAATTCTTTAAATAGCTTCAACTTCCCTTCTAATTAGAAGCTCAAAAATTTAAGAACATCAACCAAAAGCATAAAAGAAGAATTCCTAGAAGTTGTAATACCATACACAGAAAGAGTCTAAACATTAGGCTGAATCTCAACCTGCCACTGTTACCCTCTCTGAGTCTCAATTTTGAAATTAATTTTAAAGCCTTATTTGGTAGTTTTCACTATAATAGTGCCTAAGACAATACACTGTACTCAGTAGCCATTAAAAATGTCCATTCAAGTTCTAAACCAGAGGAGAGAACTCTCACAGTTTCTGAAACATGGCCACAATATCTAATTTGTAGTAAAGCTGACGTGAAACCAATTAATGTCTTATAAATTCACTTGACAGGCAAAGAATATGAGTTACCTGCTGTTAATAAGTTTGGTTAACGGGGGGAAATAAAAACTAATCTTATGCCTATTGTTCCATATTTACTCAGTATTTATTACGAAAATTCAATTAATCTTTTGGAAAATGAAAAAAACAATTTATTTTTCTCTTGGCAGAGCACAAGAAAACAGAACTTGAATCATCTCAATGCTATATTTTTAAAAAGTCTAATAAATTCTAGAATTACCTGAAAACATTAAGGCATTAATTGATATTTATTCTGTTTATTGACAATCTAACTCGAGATTCACTATTTATCCAAAGGCTCCTAATATAAGAAACTATAAATTTCGAGGCTGGAAAGTAGTTGTCAAGGATCATACTCCATCAATCCCCTTGACATTTGCTAAATATAAAATTTCATTTTCCCCCCTCCTTTATAAATATTTGTCAAAGGTGCTGAGGAAATGAGGTAGGAAAGGAGTATTTAAAAGTTAACCAGAATAGAAAGGAAAAGATGCTTTTCACTTATGAAAAGCAGCACCAATAATTATTCAATGAATTTGGAAACTGACTCCAGCAGAGAAGTGTATGAGATTCCTGCTGATGTTGGTCACCTAAGAAATAATGATTTATTGCTGTTTGGTATATCCTTACCTATGTGAATAGAATTTTCCACTGTGGAATCAAAATAAAATAAATGTTCCAACTGCTTGCAAGTTTTCGTTAAAGAGACGAAGAGAAACAAATTATGCGCTAATGAGTATCTTTAGACAAGCTGATTCACTCTGTAACAGTGAAGTGTACAACCAGCAGAAGAAAAATATGCAGTGGAGTTACCTTAGCCGGTTTGTATGTTTTAAGTACAGAGAAGAAATGATAAAGGCTATATCTAAAAGATAATATAGGGTGATATTAGATACCATTGCTTTTCAATCTCTAGTTGTTTCATGCTGCAAAACTCCAATGTTTGTAATTCAGATGTAAATATAGTGAGCCCATGCCTGTGATGTGCTGTTTTATGGGTATAAACCACTCACTGTGTTTTTCCAAATTGGGAATGTCACTTAAAAAAATCTGTGGCAGCAAGTGGGTAACTGAAAAGGGTTAAAGTTTATTTGCAGGGGAGCTTTTATTGCATTAGAATTTAAATTCTATATATTTCCTCTCATCCAAGTCATTATTTTTTCTCAAGCATTGATATATAATCAAAGTTTCCATTTATAGAAAGCAGTGAAACATCAAATAAAAAAAAAAATTGCCCAGAATCATTTGCTTTAGTGTAAAGTAGTAATGGTTCTCATTGTAAATACATAAATAATTAAAACTTTTTTTATTCCTGTGATGTAGTAGTGAAAATATTACTTGTTCGAATTCTGTATGAGAATGTCATCTGGGGATGATCCAGAGAGTTGATGTGGAGTGGGAGGTGGAGGGGGGGATTCAAGATTGGGAACTCATGTACACCTGAGATGAAAAAAAAATTTTTTAATAAAAAAAATGTGAAAAAAAAAGCATACAATTCTAAATAAATAAATAAATAAAATAGAAATAGTAGGTGGTAGGAAAGATAAGTTTATCTTGTGCTTCCTAAGTTGATCCATATGTATGTGGATATATAAATTGATAAGTGTGTGTTTGTGTACAGGGATAGAAGTGTATAGGTAAGTATATATACATATTTCAAGATCAAATGTGATCTATTTGTAGAGAATACTAGCTAGGCAAGGAGGGAAAAGAGATAGGATAATGTAACGCAAGATAATTATCTTACATTTCCTTGCATTTAAACCATTTTCTCAATCTTGGGTTTGTATAGATATAATCTCATTTTCTTCAAGTAAATTTTCTTGACTTTACATAAAAGATTTTTAACGTCCTTTTTCGCCCATCCATATTTTCCCTAATAGATACAATTTCATCCCAGGTTTAATATTCCAGAGAAATCTTTCTGACTTCCTTGCCATCAAGATCAATATAGGGAAACCAACTTTATCTATTTTATAATTCTCTTCTAAAAACATCCTCTTTTTCACAGACTGATATTAACTGAGCAATGAAATAAAGTATATCATTTTCTTCTGAATGTAATGGTTCAAATAAGAAGAAATGTGTAATTGTTTTAATGACCTACAATCTAAACGTTATGTCCTTACTATGAAAATTTCATAGCAATAGTATGGCTAGGCTAACAATAAAGATTCACAGTTCATTTGGCTTATATCTAAATGTCGAATTCCTTTCTTTATGTAGGGTTTTAGGTTGGGACTCCTTAAATAAAAGAAAGGACAAAATATATTTAATTATTTGGATACTGTTTCTATATAGGCCATTCGACTAGATTTTGAATCATTAAACATTTGAATTTCTTTCTGGGGTTTCATGAAGTGGTTAGCTTGTATAGAAACATTGGAAATATGAAATAGCAGAAGATTAGCTATTTCTATTTGCTATTACCCTGACTCTGGAAAATTGTGGACCAAATTATCTACTAGATGTCTTTTGGCTTTGACGTTTTTCGGTAAAATGAATGATTTGGGACTCCAAATGGTTTTGTTAGAAGGCACTTTTTGAGAGCTGTCATATTAGAGTTTAACTGATATGTTATTAATGGGAAAATGTCCATTTTTAAACCCCCTAAAGCCCAAGCCTGTTTTGGGACTCTGTTTGTTTGTTTTGATTTTTGCTGCTAGGGCAGCCCCATGGGGCCACTTAATAGGCCGCACCACCTCCGGTCTCCCCGGTTATTCTAGTTGTGATGGCACTTCCAGCAGAGAACAGCTAAAATTAACAGACAGTAAACCAGACCCCCTGCCATCTCCTAGGACCAAATGCCAGGAATCTCAGAGAAAATTGTCAAAAATTTCAGATATTAAGGAAGAGGAGGAGAACACAAAATAAATTAATGAATGGTCCCACAGTTAGAAAACGAAGGGGATATTTAAGAGAGACCTAAATGTTTTCTTGAATACCTCTGTCTACTGAAGGTTTACTGTTGACAGAGCAGCGTGTGTTGACTGCTTGCTTTCATCTTTACCGTATGAGTGATGATTATCATAGCATGTCCATATATGATTATGTTGACGCACATTTTGTGGGTAACGAAATGGTGGCTTAGGGAGGTTAGTCACAGAGTCAAGATTAAACCTTGGGAGATTACTGCATAAATTGCTATTATTTTAAAATGCAAGTTACACCATGCCACTCCAACCCCCCAAACCCTCCCATGGTTTGACTTTCATTTAAAATAAAATCAACACACCTTACACATCATGGCCCCACATGATTTTGCTCCCATTCTCCCATTATCCTCATCACTTATGCCCTCCAGCTCAGTCACATAAGGCTTTTTGGAGATTTCTTTTCCTTCTATCAGTAATCCACATTAATTCTCAGGACATTCAGATATGTTTTATCCCAGGTTTGCCTGTAGCCACCTCCCTCTTTATAATTCACAAATGATATGATTTGTGAATCAAATGATATGTCTCGGCTCAAATGATATATCTGAGAGAAGCTTTCCATGATCCTCCTGAAGAAGATCTTGGATGCCATACTCAAATGTTATGATATTGCCATTTCTATTCTGCAGTCCTCACTTGTGATTTTTGTCTTGTTCCCGTTCAGGCTTTCCCCACTGGAATTAAATTCCTTGAACATGGGGGCAGTCTTGCTTATACCTACGTCTGCAGCATCTTGAGGGGACCTGGCACAGAGTAGATTTGGGGTCGGTTAGTCCTCGCAACAATCTTTGGAGAAACATAGGAGCCAAGCTTACAAATGAGTTCTCTACTATTCAAGCCATAAAGCTTGCTGCATGGAGAGGAACAATTAAAACAAACCCAGAGGCAAAATCATGACCACTTTTCTGCAAACTGACGCTAGACCCTCATCCTGCCAGAAGTAGTCTTAATGAGAGGCATTGATTTTGAAGGAGAAAACCGGCTGATTGCAAAGCAGGTAAAACTACAAGAAAGCTTTCAAAGTTATTTATATCATAGGATTTCCATTCAAAAATTCCATTTATAGATTTGCTAGGAGAAATAAAACTGTATGTGTATATAAATATTTTGTGGAGATGTGGAAAGTGATGGGTTTAACACCCAGAGGACATTACTGATGAAGAATTTTATTTTTATTAGTGATGGAACATATTTTCAGTGAACTACCACAAGCATCAGGGAATCAAAAAAAAAAAAAAAAAACCCAGCATGCCACTACCTTGTTTGAGGCTCTGGCCACTGTTTAAAAAGAGAGGAAATATATTTTTCTCTATGTACTGATCTTGGCTTGACTGAACAATTATTCAGGGTGGATATCATTTATAAGGGTAACCAGGGATAAAGAAAATGCTTTTTTCCCCATTGTTCAGGGTTTTATACTAAAATAAGGCTACTCAATTTTGAGATAAAATCAAATACATCATATACATCATTCAAGCCTTCAACTGACAGCATGGGAAAAGTATTCCAGGCAAACTAATCATTCTTCACTCTTGTAAAGCCACCTGTGAAATTTCAAATTCTTTTTTTTTTTCCTCAGTTTCAAAACTTCTTTAAGTAATCAACTGTGGGTGAACACAGATGATATTAAAAAAAAAAGTTTAATTGCTACTCCAGCTTGTGGGTCTAGTCACATATTTAGGTATTCAAGAAACGAGTACTACTGATTATGAACANGAAGAAAAGTTATGACCAACCTAGACAGTATATTCAAAAGCAGAGACATTACTTTGCCAACAAAGGTCCTTCTAGTCAAGCCTATGGTTTATCCAGTGGTCATGTATGGATGTGTGAGATGAACTATGAAGAAAGCTGAGTGCCGAAGAATTGATGCTTTTGAACTGTGGTGCTGGAGAAGACTGTTGAGAGTCCCTTGGAGTGCAAGGAGATGCAACCAGTCCATTCTGAAGGAGATCAGTCCTGGGTGTTCTTTGGAGGGACTGATGCTAAAGCTGAAACTCCAGTACTTTGNTATGGATGTGTGAGATGAACTATGAAGAAAGCTGAGTGCCGAAGAATTGATGCTTTTGAACTGTGGTGCTGGAGAAGACTGTTGAGAGTCCCTTGGAGTGCAAGGAGATGCAACCAGTCCATTCTGAAGGAGATCAGTCCTGGGTGTTCTTTGGAGGGACTGATGCTAAAGCTGAAACTCCAATACTTTGGCTACCTCATGCGAAGAACTGACTCATTGGAGAAGAGTCTGATGCTGGGAGGGATTAGAGGCAGGAGCAGAAGGGGACGACAGAGGATGAGACGGCTGGATGGTATCACTGACTCGATGGACGTGAGTTTGAGTGAACTCTGGGAGTTGGTGATGGACAGGGAGGCCTGGCATGCTGCAATTCATGGGGTCGCAAAGAGTCGGACACGACTGAGCGACTGAACTGAACTGAACTGAATATTAGCATAACTATTGTTAGGATCCTAGAAGAAGTACTTTGTACAGGCAGAGTTGTAGGCTTTAATACTCACAGTAACTAGCCAGATATATATCAGAGGTACTCTAAGTCTGTCTCATTCTTGGAAAATGTCACGTTAAACAATAATGGGAATGGCAATAATAATAGTTATGCTTATAAAGCATTTACTATAAGACAGGCAGTGTAGAGAGAAGTAAAATAGTATAGAACTTATAAGGATAGAGGCATTTAGAAGAGGCCTAGATAACTTCCTTCAAGTTTTGTGGTTTAAGTCAGTGGTCAAAGTGGATTAGCAACCAAATCAGCCTGATTCTGGAGAGAGGTAGAGTTGGACACTGATGACCAACTGAACTGAACTGAATCTCTTTGTAACTCACTGCTCTATGGACAACATTTTGTCTTTATGCAATATATTCTTTTTCAGACAAAAATACTGCACTGCCAAAAAAAAACTATGCTGGCCAGATAGGTGAGGAATATATGCAAAGGAAAGGGGTTTTTAGCAGTATATCTTTTTTTTTTTTTAAGTAGGGGCTGACATTCTATTCCATTTATAAAGACACAAAATATAAAACTTGAGAGGTGAAGTAAGAGTTGCAAAGAAGAATGGGATGGTATTACTTTATTATGACATTGCTCACAATGAAGACTCTAAATCTTGGTTGACTGGATAGTCAATAACATACATTGGACAAAGGAAATAAAGAAAGTGGATTATTGCACGTATTTAGGGTGTATAGAAAAACAGGCAATTTTGTTTTGCAAATATTTGCCCAAGGTGGGTATTTGCATTATTTCCCCCACGAAACTGTTATGTCTTTTGTATCATGGTCATTCTACAGATTTGTGAAATTTTTAATAATATTTAAGGTTGTTGCTTTCCTGGCAATACAGTGGTTGAGGCTCTGTGCTTCCCATGCAGTGGGTGTGGGTTGGGGAACTAATCCCACATACCCCAAGGTGGCCACCCTCTCCACAAATAAACCATTTAAAAACATAATTAAAAAAGAATGTTTAAAGTCAATCCTAAAATAATGTTGACTTTGAGCTCTTCTCCCCATCAGTGTTTAAAGAGAGAAAACCTCACAGCTATCACTAACAGTGACTGGATTAGTAAGTCAACTGCTAGAAGTGGTGTTCCCAAGTCACCAAGTAAAGTAAAAATGACTTCTTTGACTTGTGGGAAGAGATCAAGAGAGGAAAAAGATGATGCTAGTGTAAGCTGGGAAGGATGTGTCTAGAACCTCTGAGGCTTCTGGAGGATTTGGGAGTGTGGGCCATAGTTAAGAGGCATTACAAATATGTGATTGGAAATATGACATCGAATAACAGTGGAGAAGCTCATGAAAATCTGAGTGATGCAGATTAAACAACACTTTTTAAATGTAGATTAATTAGAATTTCAAAGAGATTGACTGCAGTGTACCCCTCCGGGACTTGGTGTCTAGGGTCAGAACAAAGGGATTCCTGGATCTTAAGCCTAGTTTGAAGCCCCTTCAATTCTGAACAGCACTAGTGAGGGTGGAGGAAGTAAAGACAAAGCTACTATTACCCAGGTTAAAGAGATGTTTAAAGGTTTTAAGACGGTGGGACAAGGGGAAAATAGGCTGGCTTGCTCCTCTGTGACTCCAGGTTTTCTTTGTCCTCTGATTTTTATCCTTTGTATTTAGAAATAATTCATAGATACTTGAAGCTCTCCTATTTACATTTTCAGCACTTACAGATAAATTTTTCAAACTGCAGAGTAGTTATCCTAACTAAACATATAAAGCCATCCTTATTCCTTGTCCTATATCATGAAAGGTAGAGTTCTATGATTGTGAGACTAATAAAAAGAAATGAGGGGAATGTGATATGTGCAAAAGTGATTAGCCATAAAACATCCCGGTTCCTTCTATTGATCTCTCATACACAGAAGGGTTTCTAAAGATCCCATGACCCTTAATACTAGTACAATAATAATAACGGGGCTGTGCAACTAACAATAATAGATGACAGGCACTCTGCTAAAGTACTTCATGGGGAAGATCTCCCTGCACCTTCACAACAGCCCTGAGAAGCACACGTCACCATCTGGAGCAGCAGCCACCACTATTATCCAGTTGACTGTGATATAGAGAAATTAACTAATATTCCCAAATTCATATAGTTATTAAGTTGTAAAGTACTAAAAGAATATAACACTTTATCCATTATCTTATGTCTACATAAACTGCACAAATGCTCAGGAAAGTAATTTGAACATGTCTAAGGGGAATACAAAACAAGAACATATAGCTAAACATCACGAACAATATGTCATATAGAGTTGAAAACACAGAAATTGAAGTGCGCATGAGAGCAGCACCTGGCACACAGCAAGCACTGAGGGAGAGTTACTTGTTTATTATCATTAGCCTGTTTCATCCGCGGGGTTATACGAGGAGCTGGGCATGATTCTCCATCACTTACAGATGAAGACATGAAGACCCTAAAAGAGATCAAGATGCTTGTTGACCTCAGAGCTCAACTCCCTCCATCAAGCCCCACTGCTTCTCAAAAGACTGATTCACTTTTTCTCTGTCAGCTTATTGGATTCTGATTGCCTTTGATTGCCAGGCTTGCTTTATCAGTCATCAGAATTACAGTTTTATACTGCCCTCATCTGTCTTGGGAGGAGTTAAGTGGTATTTAGAAATAACTCATAGACACTTGAAACTCTCTTATTTACATTTTCAACACTCACAAATAAATTTCTCAAACTGCAGAGCAGGTACCAAAACCCAAAATATAAAGCCATCCATATTCCTCTTGGACATTAACACGTAATTGCACTGTGCAAAACCTTATGATAACTACATTTCATTGGCAAATATTTATTGCATTTTTAATATACTTATAATAGAACAGCTTAATCCATCATTTCAACTAGATATGAATGCATGATTTTTTTTCCTGTAGATTATGATACTTCCTTTATGAAACATTATAACTCCCAGAGCTGAGAGTATGAGGTTAAAAAAAAATCTACAAGAATAACATTTTCAATAATTTTGGAATAAGTAGTATCTAACAAGTACACAAGTCTCCATGCTCAGAGCTGAACAGAGATTTTTTTTTTTTCCACGTAAAATACCAATTTCGTGTAATCAAAACATGACTTTCACAAAACAAAACAAGATGTAATTTCACATTTCTGGGGGGAATATTAAGAGCCTTTAGAAGATGTCTGCTTTAATTGTACTGTGAGGTGAAGCATTCTTAAAGGCTTGTTCTCTCATTATCACCATCTGGATAGAATTCTGATCATAACAATTAAAAATAAAAGTGATGAGACTACAGCAAAATTATTATACTTATAAATATTGGGAACCATTTAACAACTTTAGTTTTATTATAAAACATATGTCTGAAGATAATTTCTTTAAAAATGTCATGAGGTGGCTCTTTCCTAATGTTGAAAAACGTGATTCAAGGCAGGCTGGATTCTGAAGGAGCTCACATTTTTGTGTGTGAGGGAGGGATGGAGGGGTGGGAGTTGGTGATGGTGGAAAGTACTTCATTTGTTTACAGTACTCTGGAGGCCAGTGCAAAGAAGGACTGATGTACTCTGCCTGGGGAAGGAGATAAAAGAACTACAGAGAAATACAAGAGTTTTATAGGTCCTTGAAGCATGCATAGGCGTGTATTAGGTCAACAGATTCAAGAGCATTTGAAATAGAAAAAAAAAAAAGGAAATAAATCAAGATAGAATTAGTGGATGTAACTGATCACAAGCAGTACATTTCTTCAGGAGTATAGGTAGAGAAGCAGATTTTTGAAAGAAATATTTTTAATTTGATAATTCACAACCATAAAAGGGATTTGTTTTAAAGAGATGATCTTGAGGACTGCAAAGAGACGTGGGATTCAGGACAGTTGATGTCACTGCAGGACGTTTAAGGATCAGGGGCCAGGAAAGGAATGCTTTTACCATCATGAACAGCTCCCACTGGGAAGAAAGGGAAAATATAAGTCCCACATGAGAATCAAAAAATAGTTACTGGTGAATTTCAGAACACAGGCTTTGAATTTCACTCATGGCTGAGTCTGAATGAAAATGATTCCAGGATGGCTCACACAGAGCAAACTATTCCTATAGGTAGATCTGTCCTGTTCTCTGCGCACATCCCCTAAGAAGGTATGGTCTATTCTTTTCCCATTGCCCACATCTTGGAAGAGGTTCAGTTATAAAGGGGAGCAGATGTTTAAGGACACTTATTAAAAGAGGAATTATTAACATTGTGATAATTAAAGACAGTTATTAAAAGAGGAATTATTAACATCACAGTATTTCAAGGAGTCATTCTTAACGCTAGGCACATCAATCCTTCAATGTCTCTTTCTCTAATTTGCATAAACATTGTAATTGACAGCTTGTTAACAGTTCATTAAGAACACTAAAACCTTGTGATAAACAACAGTCTGGCAACCTCACAGTGGACACAATACCTAGTCATGCATTTTATCCACTTCAAAATCAACCCAGTTTACAAATGGTGGGTCCAAAATGTGGCTTGGCTGGTCTGTATGTTCATGCAGATACACACACAAACATCATGCCACCCAGCTCTCATTAAGCACTGATTAGCAGTTAATTTATGTCTTTCAAGCTAGCTAACTTCGCTGAGTAAATGTCTCCATGACCCCTAAAAATGCTAAAATCATTTTATTTAAATAATTGCAAGTGTTAGGAACACCTTCCAAACCAGGAGAAAAAACTGAAAAAAAAAAAAAATGCAGACATGTAGGATTTGTATTTCTTGTGTACTGCTTAAACATACATACATACATATTTATATAGCTTCACTTGTGGCTTTTTCTTCAAAGTGGTCTAACATGGAAAATTTTCCTGATTGCAGTTTAAAATATTCTGTGTGGGAGCAGGAGTCAACACTGCACCAATGCAGAGAAATCGATTTGTGTTTTCCTGGTAAGAATGCATCATAAAACTACAGGGTGTGGTCCTTCCTTATCTTTGGATGAAAGCCTGATCATAAGCTCATTTCAGCTGAACAAATCTCTCTGGACTCCCCGCTGNTTAAAATATTCTGTGTGGGAGCAGGAGTCAACACTGCACCAATGCAGAGAAATCGATTTGTGTTTTCCTGGTAAGAATGCATCATAAAACTACAGGGTGTGGTCCTTCCTTATCTTTGGATGAAAGCCTGATCATAAGCTCATTTCAGCTGAACAAATCTCTCTGGACTCCCCGCTGAGTAGGGCATTTAAACTTGAAAGCCAAGAGGTCTTCATTTCTGTACCCTGATGGTGTGTTCCTTGCAGCCCTGGCATCAGGATTCATGTGGATGCATTAAGATTTGAGAGGGCATTTCACATTAAGGCCTTTAGTCACTCCAGTTTACATTTTTCTTCTGGAAATGGACACCAAATAGACTATTGCTGTCTGTGGCACACATCCTAGCAACTCCCTCTTTTTTTCACCTGGAACTGTCTTCTCACAGGAAGGGACATGTGAAATAAACATTGAACCATCCTAGACAACATTCCAGTGCACACAGGGAAGCTTCCTGATGACATATTGCTGCAGAGCCCTTTTGCAATATGAGAGACTGGGAGAGAGATCAAAATCCCTTGAACAGGTAGACAGGTAGCTTTCTACCTATTAGCTTAGGGCTACTGAAGTTCCTAAAGGCTCACCTCAGAAGTCATGGATATGTTGATTTGCTTGAATTAAATAGACCCCCTGGGATGCTGGTTGGCTGGAAACTAGAAATTGTTTTGTCGAAGTGCATACTGTGGGCTTCTAAAGTATTTTGAATATTGTGAAAATGCTAGTCATAATTTTTTAAAAAACTAGGATAGTAGGTTACATTCAACTGGAATAGAATAACTGTTCTAACTGTCAAACTATCGTCAACACTATTACAAATGGCAAACAGATATGATGATGATTTATGAAAGCCACGAGTATACCCTATCTCAACCTTCCAGGGAATACTGTCAAAAGTACCAAGCAGTACTTGAGAATAGTGTGCCAAATTATTTTATATGCTTTAGCTCATAATATTCACAATAATTTTATGTGTAGATTTCCCCATTACCTCTATTTTATGATGAGGAAACAATCCCACAGGGAACTACCTAGGGGTTTACAGAGCAGCTGGAAGTAGCAAAGCCATTTTAAACCCAGACTACTGGTCTCCAAAGTCTGTGCTCTGGATTAGCAGATTAAACTGCCCAATGAATATCTTTATACATTCACTAACATTCTTTTCACAGCTTCAAAGAAGGGCCTTTAAAAACCCTCCTTTAAAAACCTTAAGGATGATACCCCATAATATGTCACCTGTAGACTAGTCTGATCTCTAGATCAATAGAGCTACAACAAGCACTTAAGTTAGTTGACTGAGAACAAGGTTAATGTACATACAGTGAAAATGTTAATTTTGGTGTGAGTGTCTACTCTGTCAGAACAAAGCTTTGCAAAACAGCCATTAACACTCAAATACAATTATCTTTACTACCACTGTCAGAAAAAATACAATGAAAAGCACAGACCAGTGGCCTAAGATGAGGTGTTCCTTTTGAGAAGTCAACAATACTTTTTTAATACAAGTTTTGTTAACCAGAGAATACTCTTTTAGTATCAACATTATTATTGCTTAACTGGATCCCCAAAGTACTTTTTACAATTTCAGGAGCCCTTTCCAATTCTTACTACTCTGGCCCCACTGATCCTAAATTTGAATGAAAGGCCTCTCTGCTCTGGTTAGTTTAGTTTTGCTTTGAACTTTAAAGGATGTCTATTCTTTTCTACAATGGCCTTTAAACCATAAGTAAATTCATTTACCCATTCACTTATTTTGTTTCACAACCAATGCTTTGAGTGCATACAACCTAAAGACTCAATTTTAGTTTTATGAGTAGACAAAACAAAGATTTTTTCCACCCCAAAACATTTCAGTGGGAGAGACAGATGATAAGCAAAGTCAGTGATATATAAACAAGTTATATAGTAGGTTAGAGGGTTTTATTAATAATACTATAGAAAAAAGATAATGATATCATGGTCAAGCAGCAGTGGAAAGAGAATTACAATTGTACAGGACCTTGATGTTTGAATTTGCAGGAGACAAGGTTAGATGGGAAGGTATCTGGAGGAAGACTACAGGTAGGGAGAACAGCCAGGGCAAAACCTTCCAGGCTGGTGTGGTCTGCCTTATTGAAAGATAATATGGCAGGGAAGGGCGGGTGGAGGTGCGGCAGGAACTGGTAGAAGGTGAGGTCGCAGAACTTCCAGGGTTCCACTGAAGAAAACAAGGGAAAAACCAGCTACAACACCACGCTTGTGTCATACTTATTACAGGGTGACATGGTCCTCACAGTGTAGTAAGAACTAAGCATCCAGGAGTTCACACGATTCTCTGAGTTGATCCTAGAATATTTTAACAATTAACATTTTCAGAAATCGAAGGGCTCTTCAAAACTGGGATTTCAGGATTCTCTAGACGAATCAAAAGTTCTGACACCCCACAATTTTATTCAGAAAGGGCAATGATTAGATGTCTATGTTTCAAGGACATGTGCATTTCAGGTTGCAAGATGCTCCTGTCTCTAGTGTCCCAATTTGTTAGGTGACTGAGCACGTTTTGCAGAATGTAAATCTCTGTACCTGCTTACTTGAAAAATGAACTTTAAAAATATGTCTATTCTCTTGCTTTCTTTTCCTTATCTTTTTCTTTTACCATTTTGACTATTATTTTTCCTTCAAGGTTTAACTTAATTCTTACCCACTCCATTAAAAAAAAAATTCTCTGTTGCTGCAAAGTCCTGGAATATTTACTATTTGGTGGAACTTGGAGTGAGTTTCCTCTCTTACCTTGCAACTTTTTTTTTTTTTTTTAATCTGACTTTAGTCCCAATGAGACCTGGGTTTCCCTTCCTTGAATCTTCTCTCCTCAGTCTTATAAGCATTTTTATTCATAGTTTACTGAAGAGAAGTCATATAACTCATCCAAAGAAGCAGAGGAAGTGATGTGAAAATTCAAGATTGCAGCCTAGGTCCGTCTGGCTTTTGAATGGATGCACTTTCCATAACGTTAGGCAGGGGATGTGCTGAAATATACGATGTAACTTTAAACAAAGCCGTCTCTTTGTTTCCGGCATTCTGACTGAGCATGGCTTTTCAGAGCTCCAAGCAAAATAGGAAATGATGCTGATGAAACTTTATCTTTTCAGATACCTAGTCATCAACATAAATTATTATATTTTATAATCTTTCATATATAGAGTCTATTTTATATTTTATTATATATATGTAATCGTAAGTATGGATTGCTTAACATGGTTTTCTACATTAATCAAATTATTGAACTTTCCCAAATGCTTTGTTGTATTTAATGTTAAAGTTTACATTACCCTGAAGCAATCATAGCTTTATAAAAACAGTATGTTTATTTATTGATAAATATTTATAGGATAATGATTTTTACTCATTCTCAATAACAAAGGATATTATATAATTTACTCATCATCTTCATCACCAATTGCTTTTACAAATTTTGACTTTCTTGTACTTGACCTTTCAAAACCAAATAAGACAAACCCTCAGAATATTAATATTTTTATCCTTCCAGAACAGATATTAACATTTTTATGGAAAAAAAAGTTATAAAAGTGAAAAGTACAGATTGAATCCAAAATTAATCACACACAATTTTGAAAGTATCCAAATCTCCATGTCCTCCAAATGGTCACAGATTCTTTACTATTTATACTCTGCTCATTGTTCTGATATGTCTAAATGGTCAGAGGTTTGCTTACAAAACATTAGCTTTCTTAAGTTTCAAAATGGAAGAAAATATAGTCTGTGGTTTACCAAATGGAAACATTAAAATAAAATACAGCAACAAAGCCATCTTTACAAAGTGACCCAATTAGTGTGTTGGATGTTCACCTTCATTAGGGACTATGGGTTCAAAGTCTTGTACGAAAGAATGGAAAATATTTTGATTCTCTGTGTCTTTACAATGCAGTTTAATTTGGTGGGGAGGGAGACTAGGCTGCACACGGACAAGCACAAACACTAAGTGACACATTATCCAATGCAAATCAATGCAGAAAAATAAAAGCAGAAGTGTCGAAGGAAAAGCAGGGTCAGTCTCTGAATGCGCACCAAGGGAATGAGGGACATGNTTTAATTTGGTGGGGAGGGAGACTAGGCTGCACACGGACAAGCACAAACACTAAGTGACACATTATCCAATGCAAATCAATGCAGAAAAATAAAAGCAGAAGTGTCGAAGGAAAAGCAGGGTCAGTCTCTGAATGCGCACCAAGGGAATGAGGGACATGAATTATCAGAAAAAAGTGAATATTAAATATAGGCACTTTGGAGCCCCATCCATGCTTCAGGAGACCCGAAGGCCATCTGAGACCCAAGGAGGACTTGAAGCCCATCTTAAGAAGTGACCTCTGTTTCCAAGTCCTAACGGCAGACTGTTTCCTCGAAATTCCCAGGACCCATTTAACACACTTTCTTCCCTAGTGGAAGCTGCAAATGTTTTAGTCAGAGAATATCTCAGCTGTACTGTCTTCTTTTACTTCCCATTTCCTTCCTATAATGTTTTAGAACGACACATATTGGCTTTTACTTACTTTATATCACCTGCTGTTTTGATCACAGGACTCCCCTTGTGGCTCAGATGGTAAAGTATCTGCCTACAATGTGGGAGACCCGAGTTTGATCCCTGGGTCAGGAAGATCCTCTGGAGAAGGAAATGGCAACCCACTCCAGTACTCTTGCCTGGAAAATCCCATGGATGGAGGAGCGTGGTAAGCTACAGTCCATGGGGTTGCAAAGAGTCGGACACGACTGAGCAATTTCACTTTCACTTTTCTTCAACCACAGAAAACATCATCTTATATGTCAAATGCAGAACTGGATACCCTCTGTGAACAGGCACTCTAGGTGTGCCGTTAACAGGTAAACAGGAACTCTAGAAATATATCAAATCCTCTCTGTCCATACAATCTTTGCTTTTAAATCCTACTGAAATGAGCAACTACCAACTCTCTCATGTTCTAAAGGAGAGAGAAAGCATTTTAAAATAAAACATGAATTAAGGAAGGAAATAAAAGTGATCCAAGGTTTACAAAATATGGCATCAGTGTGTGTGTGCAGGTGTGTCTTTTAGAAATGTCTTCATATAAATATATTCGCATACTCAGTCACTAAGTTATATCTGACTCCGTGACCCCATGGACTGCAGGCTGCAGGCTCCTCTGTTCATGGAATTTCCCAGGCAACAATACTGGAGTGGGTTGCTAGTTCCTTTTCCAGGGGATCTTTCTGACCCAAGGACCAAACCTGCATCTCCTGCACTGGCAGGTGGTTTCTTTACCACTGCACCAACTGGGAAGCCCTATAAATTTATTTTAAAAAATGCAAACTCACGCAAAGGTAATGGAAATGCGGCCACCTCAGTAAAGGTACCAGTGTTGCAGGCTGCCTGATTGCATCATTACAAAGGCAGAAGTGCATAGTTGGAGTCCAGCTTTACCTCTTACAGCTGTATACTGATGGCCAGCTGTTTCACATTTCTGAGCCTCTGTTTCTTTGATTATAGAAAGGGAACTATTTCACTTATCTTGTGAGAATGCTGTAAGTCTTAAACTAGATAATACATGGAAAGCACTTAGCATAGTGCCTGGCTCAAAAAATTATACATGACAAATATAACTGGCCAATGATGTGTGTAAGGAAAGGGGAAGAGAGAAGGCAAAGGAAAAAGTGCCTATGTTCCTTAGGCCGAAATGAGAATAAGCAAAAGGCTCAGTGCCATGGGGAGGCAATGTGAATGGATATAATCAATATTTAAGAGATCCATCTGGCAGCAGGGTATATATAGGCTCTCCTGGCATGGGGAGAGAGATGGCAGGGAGATGAAGTGGGAGAGTGCCACAGTTCTTCACGTGTAGAATGATGGAAGGGGACAGGGATGGGGGCTCTAGAAATGAATAAGAAGGGATGATCTAAGAGCTTCTGTTCGGAAAGAATCAGCAGGTGTTGGTGATAAATTGGACATGGAAGGTGAAGTAGTAGAGTTGAAAATAACTCCCAGATAAGGGCTTCGGGGAGCTAGAAGAAAACTGGTGACAGTGACAAAAGGGAAGACTTGACAGGTGTCCCTATTACCTTCAAAGTGAAGTAATCCAACTGATAGAGTCATCAAGCAGCGCTTCTAAACTTGTAATCCTGGGTAATTAATGTTTGGGACAAGGTGAAGGGGGTAAGGTATATATTACGATAGTAAACCACATTTTCTTTCAGATTTGTTTTGAAGTTTTGTAATCAATTTAGCAATGGATGGAAACAATGACTATGTTAAGGAAAAAAAAAAAAAAACTCCCATGCTTTGTTTTGAGATGAAATGACAATCTTGCTTGAGAAATACAACAAATCAATTATACATAAATCTCTACAGCATACTAAGAGAAAAAGACAGTGGTTCTCTGCATGAATCTGGTTTGGAGTCAGAATGCCAGTTCCCATTTCCACTGTGCTCCTGAACTTACGCTCAGTAATCGTTAAAATGAAAACCACACACACAGCCAGGGAATAATGCTCATGTGGTTGTAGTACTGAGGCAACTTCATAATTGTGCATGTTTGGGGAATCCTGCAGTAAATTTGGCCTAATGTGGTGTTGTGCCAGTATCTGTGTCGCCAACCACTGCCATCATACCGTCTTTCAGAGGCATCTGACAGTTCGTTTATCTTGTAAACACTTGCAAAGCAAAAACAGAAACCAAAAAGTAATGTTATATTTTAAATTGCTTAAAAACTCCTTGCAATTAGGAGCCCCAAATGTATCTAACTCCAAACAACCCAGTAATGTTCTCAGGATTGCTGTAAATGCAATACAGAGATGAGAATTTACAGTGTTCCATAAGCAGGGCAATTGTGATACCAGATTGCATTTACTTTTATCTTACCCAAAGTCACATTATCTTCTGCAACCATAAAGAAACTGCACTATCATATAAATCTGTTTAAAGAAATTGGCACTGTTACAATAAAGACATCCGTGTACTATGGTTCATTCTCTGAAAAATCACCCACATGCCAGTGTCTAAAAAAAGAGACTTGATTTCTTCCTGGGTTGCCATGAAGCACCCACCTCACTCCGACACACATATCCCTCAAACTATGTCAGAAGTAGGAACAAATTTCCTAACCCAAACTGAAAAGTCCTTGGCTCTCCAAATGACTATAAATTGGATGGCTAAGTGCATATGGCCACAGGGCTGTCACAGCTACTTCTCCTGACAATTCATCATAGCATACTAATTCTATAATATCATTACTGCGTCTCTTCTCACTGTACTGATCCAGCCAGTTAATTTAATCAACTAATAATAGATTCAGAAATGGATGCAAGGGGCCCTAGCACTTCAAATTATATTACTAGAGATGTACCTCGGCGAGGAGGGTCCATTCCTGGCCATCTGACATAACCTCCAGAAGTTAGGCTGCCTAATAAGGTAGGCGAAGTTACCTCTGAATATTTCAATCGGAAAGTCACAACTGCAGAATTTTCTTTCAAAATCAATACTTTTTTGCTTAGAATATATTAACCATGTCAACAGGGGGAAAAAATACTCTTTTTCTAAGTGCTGGGTTCATTATGGATATTAATAAGACATAAGAACTCTGAAGTTTTCATATGAGTAGAAGAAATCAGAGTTCTATGATTAACTACAAAGTGAGCCATTCAAGGATGGACAATTAATTTTATTAAATTTTAATCTTCTCTGCAAATGTCAATGATAATTAGAAAACATTATTCTTTAACATCACAGTCCATCTTGCATGTCATGAAGAGTAATAAGTTAATTTATTATGAAGAAAAAAATAGCCTGAAAACATAATGTTAAAAGACATACAACAGGTAAAGTAAATGTCACAAATATGTACATACGGTAAAAGTTATAGCATATTTTTAGAAGTCACTTATTTGAAAACATAATCTCCTTTTAACACCTTTCTATCAAAATGAACAGAGATATGGCTGGAAGAGAGACAGAAAAGTTCAAGTGTGGTAAGTCTGTCAGTCAACTTTGCACCCAGATTTGCTTCACAAATAACATATGGATTAATTAAATGCTATTCGCTTGTCTTGGCAGTGAGTTTTACCTGTACAGACTCATGAGGAAAGAGAATCAGCTTGCAAAAAATTTTCATCACAGAGCATCTCAAATTCACCACCACTTGATGAAAACGTGTAATACAACAATGTCTATGTAGTATAGTATTAACTGAGGTTTTACTGAGGTGATATTTCCCATGAAAGTTATGAAGATTTGAACATATCTGATCCTTCACTGATTTTCCCACCAGTGGAAAGAATGACTCTTACTCCTCTGGATGGAGCAATGTTTTCAGAAGTCCAAAGATGAGAGGCCAGAACCAGCATTTTGTGTACTGAAAAGGGACTTAAGATGGCTTAAATTTTGTTTGTACCTTGTATTGTATTAATACATTTAATTTTACTTTTAATTTCAAACTTAAAAGACTTCATATATTAATACAAATCTGTATTCCTTTACTGCAAAACATAAGATATGGCACCACCATCCACTCAGACACAACAGCTGGATGAAGTCAACAAGTAAGGCACTGATTCTCCAGTCAGCTCATCTCAGTGGTCCGAACGGTGGCATAAATCTCTGGCTAAGTGTTGGCTACTGTTTTCATCTCATATGGAACTAACTTTATCCATTTATGTCACCTGCATTACCTGGGCACTGTAGCTAGTAAAGTTTCCAAATTCTACTTAATCAATCAAAACCTTTAAGTAAATGAACTTATTTACAAGATAGAGACAGACTCACAGAGAAAACCAAAGGAGTTATGTGGTTACCAAAGGAGAAAAGTAGAGGTGGGGGATAAATTAGGAATTTGGGGATAGTATATACACATTACTATATGTAAAATAGATAACCAACAAGGACCTACTCTATAGTGCAAGGAACTCTACTCAATATTTTGTAATAACCTATATGAGAAAAGAATCTGAAAATAATATGCGAGAGTTGGACTGTGAAGAAGGCTGAGCGCCGAAGAATCAATGCTTTTGAACTGTGGTGTTGGAGAAGACTCTTGAGAGTCCCTTGGACTGCAAGGAGATCCAACCAGTCCATTCTGAAGGAGATCGGCCCTGGGATTTCTTTGGAAGGAATGATGCTAAAGCTGAAGCTCCAGTACTTGGGCCACCTCATGCAAAGAGTTGACTCATTGGAAAAGACTCTGATGCTGGGAGGGATTAGGGGCAGGAGGAGAAGGGGACGACCGAGGATGAGATGGCTGCATGGCATCACTGACTCGATGGGCGTGAGTCTGAGTGAGCTCTGGGAGTTGGTGATGGACAGGGAAGCCTGGCAGTGCTGCGATTCATGGGGTCGCAGAGTCGGACACAACTGAGTGACTGAACTGAACTGAACTGATATATAATATCACTTTGTCCTATACCTGAAATGAACACAACATTGTATATGAACACAACATTGTATATGAACTATACATCAATAAATTCTACATATTAAATATTATTCTAATACAAATATTTTTATAAAACATGTGTCTACCAAAAAATGATTACTTCTGTTTTAAATCAGGCTTTCAGATTTTCTAAAGATGATGATAATTTTACAAGAAAGACTCATGCATTTAGAGATATCGACCTTAAAACTCCATGTGGAATTGCTCCTATCCGTGTCAGAAAATTTACAACAAAATGTGTTTCTACAAAAAGTCAGTACCCACTTTGTCTGAATTGTTTCTTTTTGTTGAAAAAAGTAAGAAAACTGTATCAAGATCATGCTTCTGTATAACTATTTTGGGAAACAAATGTAAATTCAGTAAAGTGTCCATCCAATGTCACCCTTTGCTAAATGTGATTCAAATCATGTTTGCCTAGCCTAAATGCAAGGCATCTTCATGAGCACGGTAATATAACAAAACAAATAATTTTCCTTTCATCAATATACAATAGCTTTGTTCATTATTGAGAAACGTTAGGTGGTAAAGCATTGAGTGCTATGCATTTTATGCCTAAATCAATGTACTGTCTTGCAGTTATGCCACCTAATGTGTTTTTAAGGCATCCACTACAGAGATCAATGCGATTCTTATTTGATATTCAGTGTTAAGTTCAGCCTCATAAATTTAGAATTGCACTCTGTTATTTTGATGGTTATATATTAACCACGTACTGAAAGTTTTATGATTTTNGAGAGTTGGACTGTGAAGAAGGCTGAGCGCCGAAGAATCAATGCTTTTGAACTGTGGTGTTGGAGAAGACTCTTGAGAGTCCCTTGGACTGCAAGGAGATCCAACCAGTCCATTCTGAAGGAGATCGGCCCTGGGATTTCTTTGGAAGGAATGATGCTAAAGCTGAAGCTCCAGTACTTGGGCCACCTCATGCAAAGAGTTGACTCATTGGAAAAGACTCTGATGCTGGGAGGGATTAGGGGCAGGAGGAGAAGGGGACGACCGAGGATGAGATGGCTGCATGGCATCACTGACTCGATGGGCGTGAGTCTGAGTGAGCTCTGGGAGTTGGTGATGGACAGGGAAGCCTGGCAGTGCTGCGATTCATGGGGTCGCAGAGTCGGACACAACTGAGTGACTGAACTGAACTGAACTGATATATAATATCACTTTGTCCTATACCTGAAATGAACACAACATTGTATATGAACACAACATTGTATATGAACTATACATCAATAAATTCTACATATTAAATATTATTCTAATACAAATATTTTTATAAAACATGTGTCTACCAAAAAATGATTACTTCTGTTTTAAATCAGGCTTTCAGATTTTCTAAAGATGATGATAATTTTACAAGAAAGACTCATGCATTTAGAGATATCGACCTTAAAACTCCATGTGGAATTGCTCCTATCCGTGTCAGAAAATTTACAACAAAATGTGTTTCTACAAAAAGTCAGTACCCACTTTGTCTGAATTGTTTCTTTTTGTTGAAAAAAGTAAGAAAACTGTATCAAGATCATGCTTCTGTATAACTATTTTGGGAAACAAATGTAAATTCAGTAAAGTGTCCATCCAATGTCACCCTTTGCTAAATGTGATTCAAATCATGTTTGCCTAGCCTAAATGCAAGGCATCTTCATGAGCATGGTAATATAACAAAACAAATAATTTTCCTTTCATCAATATACAATAGCTTTGTTCATTATTGAGAAACGTTAGGTGGTAAAGCATTGAGTGCTATGCATTTTATGCCTAAATCAATGTACTGTCTTGCAGTTATGCCACCTAATGTGTTTTTAAGGCATCCACTACAGAGATCAATGCGATTCTTATTTGATATTCAGTGTTAAGTTCAGCCTCATAAATTTAGAATTGCACTCTGTTATTTTGATGGTTATATATTAACCACGTACTGAAAGTTTTATGATTTTATACTCAGCCTGGCTGTAAATCATACGGGTTCCATACGTAAGGCATAGGGTCTGGCTTGATTTTTATTACTCTGCTCAGAAGGCAGCGGATGGATGACTGGATATCTGAGGGAGGCAAACCTACAATGTGTTTGGATAAATACCTGAAGTCTCTGGGTATTAATGGCATGGTTCAGAAAATTCAAATTAGACAACTCCCAGCAAACAGGCTCACATACGTGGATAATAATGCAACAGGAGGTGCCACAAATTGGCAATCTTTCACATTAGCATCGTCACTGGCATAGGCCCTGACCTCTTACAAGTTCATGGTGTTTACCATAGTGAGTGAGTCTGACCAACATAGCTACACCTGGGCTAAATCTAAAAGGAGTGGTCTCATATTATCCAGAGAAAATTACAGTTAGAAAAGATACACATATCCCTATGTTCATAGCAACACTATTCACAATAAACACGACATGGAAACAAGCTAAATGTGCACTGACAGATGAAGAGATAAAGAAGATATGGTGTGAATGTGTGTGTGTGTGTATGAAAGCGAAAGTTAGTTGCACAGTCGTGTTCAACTCTTTGCAGCCCCATGGACTGTAGCCTGCCAGGCTCCTCTGTCCATGGAATTCTCTAGGCAAGAATACGGCAGTGAGTTGTCATTTCCTTCTCCAGGGGCTTGTCCTGACCCAGGGATCAAAGCTGGGCCTCCTGCATTGCAGGCAGATTCTTTACTAACTGAGCCACTAGGGATGTCCGTGCGCGCGCGCGCACACACACACACACACACACAAGTATGTGGTATATATAACATATATGATATATATAAAGAATGCAGTAATGCCATTTGCAGCAATATGGATGAACCTAGAGATTATAATATTAAGTTAGTCGAGAAGAGAAAGACAAATACCATATGATATCACTTACATGTCGAATCTAAAATATGACACAGCTGAACATATCTAGGAAACAGACACACAGAGATAGAGGGCAGACTTGTGGTTGCCAAGGAGGAGGGGAAATGGGAAGGGATGGCGTGAGAGTTTAGGATTAGTGACACAAACTGGTATAGACAGGATGGATAAATAAGCTCCTCCCATACAGCACAGGGAACTACAGTCAGTATCTCGTGATAAACCATAATGGAAAAAAATATGAAAAAATGTGTATGTTAATATAATTGAATCCTTTTACTGTATAGAATAAATTAACACAACATTTTAAATCAACTATTCTTCAGTAAAATAAATTTAAAAAAAAGGAGTGATCTCGAAGAGAGAGACAGAAAGAGATTTGTATAATATTGTCACTCAATCTGAGACCTATATATTATTTCAGAGACTAAAAAGTAATGATAGATCCCAACATCATCTCTTTGAAACAATCAACTGGATTGTAACACTGGAAGAGATTAAAAATACTCTGATAGAATAACCTGTGATTTATGTTAAAAACTGCTGGAATTAAATACATAATGCTCAGAACCAGTAAAATAAAAAATCCAGATAAAGCCTTTTTTAAAAAGATGTCAAAATGGTCCAGAATTAGATACAATAATAAAAATTTCTTTTAAAGAAATGGTATTCCTCAGTTAAATTACAGATATCAGTCCACTATAAATGTTTAATCGTTATTCTATTCCAGGAGATGAATACTTGGCAGGATCTCAAATGCTCATGTTCTCTGAAATGTGTATTTAGTCCATTTACTATATTTTTGTCATAAACTGAAGTAGCTTTTTTCTTTCAAAGACATATTTTCAGACTCTGCACTCATCTTCCTAAGTTAAACACGCAACATCTTAAACTATGACTAAACTGACAGACGTGACAAAACATTTCAAAGGGAATTATACTAGGCTGGGCCAAAAGTTAGATCAATTTTGATTTAGCAGCATTTAGCAGAAATGTAACAGCCACTATTTTTTTTTTTTTTTCAAATCACTGGGAAGCACAAACTGCCCGAACTTTCTATTTTCCCGGGTAGAGTATTTCCTTGATTTCTGATTCAAGGGAGAAGCACAGTTAAAAAGTATTTCATATCTTCTTTCACTATTTCCAAGATTGATAAGAGACAATCTCGTTATAACAGAAAAGTCTAACACTGCCCACAAATATAGGTGGCAACAAGTCACCAGGCAATCACTTTCCTTACTGCAAGAATATCAGTGGGGGGAAAAAAAATATTGACAGATTACTGAAAGATAGAAATTGGGCTATTTTTCAGAGATCTGTGAAATATTTTTTAAAGAAGAAAAGAACCCATTTTATTTGCAAAGTTGGTGTTTGGTTCACAAGATTGACACTACATTAGTGGTTCTCACTGAGTGAGCATCAGAATCCTCTGGCGAGCTTGTTGACATACAGATTGCAGACTGATGCAGAGTGGGATGCCTGATAATGTGGATATCTAAGAAGTTTCCTGTTGACAAACCTGAGGTTGCTGGTTTGGGGACCACACTTTGAGAACCACTGCTAAAAACACTTGGAGATTCTAAAACTTCACTGAACTGAAGAAATGCAAGTAATCTGTTAAAGTTAAATAATGTTTCAGTATAGCTTCCTGGTGAAACTTCAAATCCCACTCCACTCAGTTTGGCATCTAGAGATTTATGTGCCAATGAGCACCCATAAAGTGTATCTTGCCAGCCTTCTGGTAATGTCTTTCAGTGAAAATACTCACTGTAAGTAGCAAACGTATTTCTTGCATTTGCATTTCTCTATTCTTTTTCCACATGCATATGTGGTTTGATCAGTAGAGATTTAGTCAAAACAGATACATTTAAACATTAACCCTTACAAATATATTCAGTTCAGTTCAGTTGCTCAGTCGTGTCCGACTCTTTGCCACCCCATGAATCGCAGCAGGCCAGGCCTCCCTGTCCATCACCAACTCCTGGAATTCACTCAGATTCACGTCCAATGAGTCGGTGATGCCATCCAGCCATCTCATCCTCTGTCGGCCCCTTCTCCTACTGCCCTCAATCCCTCCCAGCATCAGAGTCTTTTCCAGTGAGTCAACTCTTTGCACGAGGTGGCCAAAGTACTGGAGTTTCAGCTTTAGCATCATTCTCTCCAAAGAAATTCCAGGGCTGATCTCCTTGCAGTCCAAGGGACTCTCAAGAGTCTTCTCCAACACCACAGTTCAAACACATCAATTCTTCGGTGCTCAGCTTTCTTCACAGTCCAACTCTCACATCCATATGTGACCACTGAAAAAACCATAGGCTTGACTAGAAGGACCTTTGTTGGCAAAGTAATATCTCTGCTTTTGAATATGCTATCTAGGTTGGTCATAACTTTTCTTCCAAGGACTAAGCATCTTTTAATTTCATGGCTGTAGTCACCATCTGCAGTGATTTTGGAGCCCCCCAAAATAAAGTCTGACACTGTTTCCACTGTTTCCCCATCTATTTCCCATGAAGTGATGGGACCGGATGCCATGATCTTCGTTTTCTGAATGTTGAACTTTCAGCCAACTTTTTCACTCTCCTCTTTCACTTTCATCAAGAGGCTCTTTAGTTCCTCTTCACTTTCTGCCATAAGGGTGGTGTCATCTGCATATCTGAGGTTATTGATATTTCTCCCAGCAATCTTGATTCCAGCTTGTGCTTCTTCCAGCCCAGCGTCTCTCATGATGTACTCTGCATATAAGTTAAATAAGCAGGGTGATAATATACAGCCTTGACGTACTCCTTTTCCTATTTGGAACCAGTCCATTGTTCCATGTCCAGTTCTAACTGTTGCTTCCTGACCTGCATATAGGTTTCTCAAGAGGCAGATCGGGTGGTCTGGTATTCCCATAGTGCACTTAATAACTGAGAGATGAAAAAAAACCAAATCTCTCATGGTTTCAGGGGCATTCTGCACACTGAGGATTATGCTTGCCAAAACTGTTTGAGTGTCAGGAAGATCCCCTGGAGGAGGGTATGGCAACCACTCCAGTATTCTTGCCTGGAGAATCCTATGGACAGAGGAGCCTGATGGGCTATAGTACATGGGGCACAAAGAGTGGGCATGACTGAAGAGATTTAACATGTATGCATCCAATGTGGTTTAGCAGACTAACAGTGAGAGTTCATGTTTTCTAGATTATTTTACAATTTTGAAAAATTTCTTAAAATCTCCTGGAACCTTGTGGAGAAATTTTAAGTTAAGCTATTCAGTTGCCTCTCACAAGTGTGTGTACCCACACTCCCACACACAAATGGGATAACAAATACAGCTTTTGGAAACTGAGAATTTAGATCAAATTCTTGGTCTTATTTCTAAACTGATACTCCATCTCTTTGAGTTAAAGACTGTACATGCTTCAGAAAGATTAGAATTCTGCTTGTCTTATACAATTAAAAGCCAGAGAGATACATTCTCAAACAGTGTGCATTTCTCAGTTCAGTTCAGTTCATTCACTCAGTAATGCTGACTCTTTGTGACCCCATGAATTGTAGCACGCCAGGCCTCTCTGTCCGTCACCATCTCCCAGAGTTCACTCAAACTCATGTCCATCGAGTCGGTGATACCATCCAGCCATCTCATCCTCTGTCGTCCCCTTCTCCTCCTGCCCTTCATCTTTCCCAGCATCCGAGTCTTTTCCAATGAGTCAGTTCTTCGCATGAGGTGGCCAAAGTATTGGAGTTTCAGCTTCAACATCAGTCCTTCCAATGAACACCCAGGACTGATCTACTTTAGGATGGACTGGTTGGATCTCCTTGCAGTCCAAGGGACTCTNAACCATCTCATCCTCTGTTGTCCCCTTCTGCTCCTGCCTTCAGTCTTGGCCAGAGACAGCAATGAGTCAGTTCTTCGCATGAGGTGGCCAAAGTATTGGAGTTTCAGCTTCAACATCAGTCCTTCCAATGAACACCCAGGACTGATCTACTTTAGGATGGACTGGTTGGATCTCCTTGCAGTCCAAGGGACTCTCAAGAGTCTTCTCCAACACCACAGTTCAAAAGCATCAATTCTTTGGTGCTCAGCTATCTTCACATTCTAACTCTTACATTCATACATGACTACTGGAAAAACCATAGCCTTGCCTAGATGGACCTTTGTTGGCAAAGTAATATCTCTGCATTTCAATAGGCTATCTCGATTGGTCATAACTTTCATCCCAAGGGGTAAGCGTCTTTTAATTTCATGGCTGCAATCACCATCTGCAGTGGTTTTAGAGCCCCCCAAAATAAAGTCTGCCACTGTTTCCACTGTTTCCCCATCTATCTGCCATGAAGTGATGGGACCAGATGCCATGATCTTGTTTTTAAATACTTATGTATTTCTAGGGGCAAAGGAACTGATCTACCAAATTTTAAATAAAATTCCTTAGAATGATCAGAAAATAGTGCAGTTCTGGAAGTATTCATTTATATGCATAAAACTAAGGTATAATTTAGTTTTGATTAATTACAGTACCATGGAAACTGGACCTGTAAACCCCCAGCCATATCCAAATAATCCAGTATCTGAAACCAAACATTGGATAGGCATTCCTTTCTTTGAAATATTACATTTGCTGGGCGGGGGAGGGGTGAAAATAAGTGTAAATTCCATGAACAGAGGAACTTATTTAGTCAATTTAGGGAAACACAGCCTAGCCTCTTAGCTTCAGAGAATTTAAGTAACTTGCCCAACAGAACACAGTGAACTAAATGCTAGATGCAGGTTTAGAATCTATCTCAGTTACAAGACTCATACTCTGATCATATAATTGTGTTTCCCTAAATTGACTAAATAAGTTTCTCTGTTCATGGAATTTACACTTATTCCCCTCCTCCCCACCACCAGGGAATGTAATATTTAAAAGAAAGGAATAGCTATCCAATGTTTGGTTTCAGATACTGGATTATTTGGATATGGCTCGGGGTTTACAGGTCCAGTTTCCATTTAATCACACATACACATAGCTGCCTATTTTGATAGAACATTCTTTACAACACTAAATACAAGGCACTGAAGTGTACTTTAAAGCACATATAATTAAAAATTAAGTGAACTCACTTGTTTAAGGACCCAGAAACATTGTAAATTCCTTCTGAGCCCCTGGTCCACCTCTAACTTAAATAAATACGAATGACAGGGAAGTTGCATTCCTCTCAGGGATTCTTTCTGGAATAATTTCAGGTCTGCTTTATGTATACTAAGGAAGCTGTCAGTTTATCTGATCTTCAAACACATTGTCAACTCTACAGGGAGAATCTTTAGCAAATCAGAAACTGTTCACTTAAATGCACTGTATCCTTCCCCCCCACACACTCCCCTCACCCCAACACTTTTTCAATACAAAAGCTTCATTTCCTATAACAGTTTTCTTGTTATTTGGAAGCTTTGCTACTTTTTATAATTGAGTTGCAGGGAATGTAGCTATGATAAAGACATTGCAAAGAGTTTTATGTCTATACCACCAAATGGAATAAATCAACTCATTGAGCATATGGCTTATTAGGCTTAAATAGCCTCTTTTCCAAGATGATTCGGAGCACCATATTTTGAAAGATAAGGTAGTGGGTTGTTGTTTTTGGATATTTGCCTTCATAAAGATAGGCCATCTGTCCCAACAAGTGAAAAGAGTCGAATGCTTTGATTGCTATTTTCCTAATCAAGACTAATTCTAGCATATTTTACTGTACTGATTAACCAGATCTGACATTAGATCTTAGAGATGTTTGCTAGTATCATCACTGAAAGAATTTCATGCTGTCCACAAATATTTCTACACACTCCATGCTAAAAATGTAGGAACTTTATTTTCTGAGAGTAGAGATAAATAATGCTAAAACAATGCAGTCATATCATCATGAAAGCATAGAAGAATAGAATTTATACTTTCTAAACAGGGGAATGAAATTAATATTAATTACAAGGTTCTATTGACTCATTCAAATTATTTTTGATACTTTTCTCGTGACCTAATTCTACTAACATTAAAAAAACAAACTCAGAAAAGCAGAGGGATTTCAAAACTACATGAAAATTCTGGTATGAGATGTCATCATTAAGTGTTAGGGATTCCACCAAGTATCACTCATATAACTGAAATTTCTCTTATTATCAATAAGTTAAAAAACTTGAATGACAAAAATGGCATAAGCACATTTAACATACCAATATACATACAGTTTTACTTAAAAATGCTTTCTTTGGATGGCGGCGGTGGTGGTGCTCAGCTGTGCCCTACTCTTTGCAACCCTATGGACGGCAGTCCTCCAGGTTCCTCTGACCATGGACTTTTGTCAGCAAGAATACTGGAGTGGGTTGCCATTTCCTCCTCCAGGGAGTCTTCCGGGGGGTCTAATCTGCATCTCTTGATTCTCAGGCACTGGCAGGCAGATTCTTTACCACAGAGCCACCTGGGAAACCCTTTCTTTGTACAAAGGAATTATATTCTTACTTAACAAATCAGAAAAATATAACATGTACAAAGCCATCCATAATCCTATTGTGCGTGTACACCATTGTTAGTATTTTTGAGCATATGCTTCTGGTCTGCTTTCTATGTGAATTTATTATTATTATTTTTTAAAGCTTAATTGGTTCTATAATGTGCATGCCAATTTTTAGACTGCTTATTAACTTAACAATAGATGGGTGAACACTTCTCTATGTTATTAAAATTTCACCATCACTTTTGAAATTGCCCCTTCAGGACATGGAAGTTTCTTGTATCATTTTCGCAACTTTTCTATATGTTTCTCCACTTCATTATGTTTAAATATTCCCATCACCTTTTCTTGAGCACTAAAAGCTGAGCAAAACAAATTCCTGTCTTAATTAGCAAACATCTCTTTTTACCACATTGAATCATTAATTATTCCTTGTAATATGAATAAACCTTTAAAAAATAGAATTCTTACTACTTATTTCTTTTCAAATGACATCTCTGAAACTTTTCCTATATAGCTAGACCTGAGTTCATGTTTGTGAAGGACATGATCATTAAAACACTCCCCAAATGACTTCTGAATAAGGCTGTCTTTTAAGTTTTACTCAGTGAGGTGATTTTATTGCATTAAGTGACAGCAGCCTCCATTAAAAAAACACTTGCAAACATGTTTGTTTGTAACTATATACACATTAGATTTTGGGGAAAATACACAGAAAGCACACAGGTGTAAAACACTATTTCTGACTGATACCTAGCCCCAAAGTATATACTTTAGCAAATCTCTAACACATTCAATAAGCTTGCTATTATTAACTAAAGACTGCATTTCAAGTACATTATGGCATCACTTGAAGTAATAGCAACTGAAATGTATCTACTTAATGGAATCGATCTTTCATAAAGACAGCAGTAAAGTATTATCAGAAGTCACTTATTGAACTTTATTCTCAATGATATAATAAAAAGTAGCCTGTCAGGAATAAAAATGCCATTTATCACCTGAATCTCTGGCACCTCAAAAATGTTATCAAGAAGTAGGGGCATTCCTTGAGAAACACAATGAAAGTAAGGAATACTCTTCTGCTAAAGCTTCTCGTCAAAAGACTCCAGATTCATTCATACTCAGATTCAAACACTAACGTCACATAGAGATAGAGTCTTGAGAAAGGGCAATGTTTATTGCATTTTCTTTTTCCAAGTCAACTCCTTAACTCCTCCAGTTTCAAGATTCCCCATGATTTTGAGAGGTGGAAGTATTTGAGAGATTTTGCTTTGATGGAGACTGAACATTTGCTTGACCGTGTTTCTTCATGGTTTCCTCTCCCCCCCCCGCCCCCGTCCTCTGTGCTTGGCTTTCTTTTTCCTTTCATTTTTGCAAATTAAGTTTTATTTAGGGCAAAATGAGGACTTCAGACTGGGAAACAGCACCTCAGATAGCTCTGAGGAGCTACTCCAAAGAGGCAGTGGGGAAGATCACTATGTAAGATTTTGTCTTGGGTCTATGGCATACCACCTTGAATGTGGCTGATCTCATCTGTGCTTGGTTTTTAAGGTAAATAGACTGGCATCTTTAATTGAACCAAGAAATCTCAATGAGCCACAGTGGAATTAAGGGAATGCAACAAAGTTTAGAGTTTTCTCCAGAAGGGGAAAAAAGGTTTGGTAAAGTCTGATTCTTTGTATGAACTTTCCACTTGCAGCACCTCAGTATTTAATGGAGATGGATTCTCTTCCCAGGAGGAACATCTGTATATATGGAAGCTGATTAAATAAATGGCTTGTGGACCAATAGCTGTGGCTTGTGCTGTTGTTTGTCCTATAAGTGATTTTATTTCATTGAATTTAATCAATTCAAATATTAAGTGACTTCACAGCTTAAAAAAATTACTTAAAAAAATTGAATACAGTTGATTTACAATGTTGTGTTAGATTCTGCTACACGGCAAAGTGAATCAGCTGTGTGTATACATATCTCCCCATTTCTTGGATTTCTTCCCCATTTGGGTCACAACAGAGCACTGAGTCGAGTTCCCTGGGCAGCACAGTAGGTTCTCACTAGTTATCTATTTTATACACAGTTGTGTGTTTATGTGGGTGGACCTGGAGACTGCCATACAGAGGGAAGTGAGTCAGAAAGAGAAAAGCAAATATCATATACTAATGTGTATATGAGTCATCTAGAAAAAATGGTACAGATGAATTTATTTGCAAAGTAGAAATAGAGACACAAACAGAGAGGACAAACATATGCCACCAAGAGGGAAGAGGGGGTGGGATGGATCACGAGAATTCTCAACTTACAAGAAATACTGATTTCTGACTTTATTTGGAAAACCACAAGATCTGGAAAAATTAGATGCTGCTGTCAAGGTGGCAACAACCAACCAGAGCGAGGTGCATCTCCTTTAGCTTGACACATGTGCTGGCCCTCTGAGTTCCCACCACTTGCAAAACACATACACGTAGACCTCTAACCACCAAACCCCCAGGCATGTATATCACCTACCTTGTTCCTATGGCATTTGAATTTGAGACCACTGTTTTCAAATACCCTATATCGCTACAAACCAGTTACCACCAACCATCACCATAATAGTAACGTTCCTAGGCAGTGACAAGAATCCTAGAAAAGAAGATGACCTTGAACGTCTCTGAAGCAAAGGCAAAGCACGTGGTATACTTCAAATGTGTACAGAATTAACTTACCCTCATTTCTTTTGCTTGCTTATTTGCATTCAGTGTTTATCAAATGAATTGCTAGTGTGTGTTTTCTTTGAATGTTTAATTACTATTGTAAACAAACACCTTATTTTTTATTAAATGATTAATGAAGAATTACATTTACCCTGGCATCAAGAAATGCTGAATTCTGTCCACTACCAAGTGTCTGTGTGGCTCAGGGGCCTGGCAATTAAACTAACAATACCATGGCATGGATAGGCCCTAAAATTATGACCTAAGCTAGGTAGGTACTTTCAAACCTATAGGAACAACTCATTCCCCAAGGAGGCGATAGGATGCAGAAAATGAAATAAAGAACTGGAAGTCAAAAGGGTCTAGGTTATAATCTTGCTTCAGTACTTTTAAAATGTTTCATCAGTGTATACTTGCTTTACAATGTTGTGTTGGTTTCTGCTGTACTGTGTGAACTGACCATACGGAAACAAACATATGGAGCCACCCTCCCTCTGGAGCCACCCTCCCAAGCCCTTCATCCCAGCCCCGAGGTCATCACATAGCACCGAGCTGAGCTCCCTGCGCTACACGGCAGCTTCCTAGTGCTATCGCATGCTTGACAGTGTGTGTATGTCACACCTAATCTCCTGATCCAGCCCTCCCACATCCACATATCCTCATGTCTCTACATCTGCGTCTCCATTCCTGCCCTGCGACTACTGTATGAACTTAGATAAGACATCTTTCTTGTAGGACGGTCAGTTTCCTCACCTGTAAAGTACTGTCTGTTCACAGAGTTATGTGAGCAAAACATTGTGCTCTTTATAAAAGACACTGTGTGAATCATAAATCAAGGAATAATACTGATGGTAATTGTCTTAAAAATCCAACTGATAAAGCAAGGATGGTGGTTTCTGATGGTGCTGATACCCATTCATTCATATTTTCTATTTCAGGGATTTGACCAGGCTTTGAAATATTCAATCAATTCTACTTCGGCATAAGCAACTAAGCATGCAATTGCAAAAAATAATTGAGCTCTTTAAGTCCATCGATAATACTTAATTCTATGAATATTCATGTGGAGAATAATGCAATTTCCACAGGCTGCCTAATGTCAGGCTATAAAGAGGGATAAGCTGATTTTGATTCGGAAACGAAAGCAAACCTATCATTAAACATCCTGGATGAGAACTGACAAGGTGAATTACTACACACTCTAAGCAAACTTTACAAGTAAGTTTAATTAAACAAGTCTATTCGTTCTTTGCAACCTCATTTAGACGTGTTTATTTAGGTATGGCATTTCTACTTAAAGACTTGGTGAGCCACTATCTTTGACTCAATTACTAAAGAAACTCTTGGCAGACTCTCAGACTTCTCTGAAGGGTCCTATTTGTATCCTGCAGACTCTTCTGGTTGAAATTCAAATGAGAAAGTTTTGAGATCACATGAAAAACAGCACTTTAAGTTTAAAGAGGTAAAAAGGCTCAGTTCTTAGGTTTCTGAAATCCTGGATTACCTAGTGAATCCAGGACATTACCTGTTCCTCATCAGATGATCCTGTGAAGTGGGAAGAACTGCACTAGTTCCACTTTGGGGCAGGTTGTTGGCATTGACTTAGGCTTTCTTTTTTTAATTGCCCTGTATTAACGCGAAAGTCTTTAAGGTTTAACACCTGGCACTACAGGGAGAGACTAGTTAGGAAAAGATGAACAGAAACAGCTCTCATGGGTCTTTGCTGCGTCTTTCACACAGCACATTGTCAATACCAAGAGGCGTCTCTGGAGTCTTCACTCGCTTGGTTTAAAATAGAGTGTATTAGCCTGGCATTATTCAAGTTACTTTTATATAAAACATATATCATGTCTATGGGAAAGCTCATATTATAGGATACCTATTTAAGAAATGGAAAATTGTTCAATGGCTATCTCATTTAATCCACACACCAAGCCAAAGGGATGGCGTAGGATGCTTAGTTGTATAAAATGAGAAAATAAAGGGCCATAAGTCTACGTAACTGGACCACGGTCCCACAGCTAGTCAGTGTCATACCATTCGGAAGTCACAAACACCACCAAGGTCAACAATCACTGGAGCAGCCCCAAAGTGGAAATAACACAAATCTTAATCAATTTATAAACAAACATGGTATGTTCATAAATGGAATATTACTCATCAATAATAAGGAAGGTTACACTGATATAAGGTATACTATGGGCAAGCAAACTTTGAGAACAAGATGCTAAGTGAAAGAAGCTAGTCAAAACAACCATGTATTACATGATTCCATTTAGATGCAATGTTCAGAATAGGTAAACTCACAGGGACAATACAGACTGATGTTTGCCTAGGCTGGTGGCTCAGGAGGAGTGGCAAGACTAGGGAGTGACTGCTTAAAGGTACCTAGTTTCTCTGTGGTGTCCTAACAATGTTCTAAAATTGATGGTGCTGATGGTGGCCCCACTCTGTGAATTTACCAGAAGCCAGAGAACTGCATACTTTAAAAGGGTGAATGTATGCCATGTGAATCAAGAATGCTGTTACTAGACTCGGAAAAGCACGGGCAATCTCTCAAGGGCATCAAGAAGTGGAAGGATATAATCAACACTCCCAGAGATGGTCGTTACCGATTTCTACAGTCAGCAGCACTGGTTTTGCTTTCACTGGAAAATGTGGCAAAAAATACAGTTTTTCCTGCAAGAGCAATTGTGACAAACTTCCTAGGGAGTCACTTCCGGCCTTACTGACAAAAATGGCAAAAGGGCTTCCTTCCTTCAAAGGTGTCTTTCTCTTGAAGGGGCTCCATCAGAGCTTTCTCATTTTCAAGAGCTTAAACTTGCCTTGCTTTCACTTAAGGCCCAAGTGATAGTCGGTCATAACATTTGCCTGTAGGAATCCTGCCTTCACCGTAATAGGACCTTCTGATCTTTCCCAATGCTGATGGATAGTCAGTGATTTCGTATAACCCTGAATCACCATCATTAGTGCCTTCTCAGGGAAATGCACCAGGAAATTCCCCAGTTTCAGAAGCCTTTCATCTCTCCTCCTGCCTCTTACACAGTGGTACCCCTGTCTCTCTGCTACCCCTCTCTGCTACTCATCTTCAAGTTCAATGATTTTCTCCTGGCCTACAGAACAGAGGAGAGGCAGAGATGGCCCACTTTGAGATTCAAATTGCTTTAAAATTTGGTGCCATTTCCTTCATGAAAGGTAAGTAATGGAGGGAGATAATTTCACAATTCTCTATGAAACTGTTTTTTTTTTAAGTAGAGGGAAACTGGCGGTGAGGGCATTGTGTTTCACATGTTTTAATGCATGCAGCTGTTTCTGTGTGTTTCCCTTAAAAATGAAAAGGAAAAATCTTCTGATGATAAGAAAATGACTTTTTAAGAAATGGTAGTAGGATCATGCTATAAACAACCTCTGCCAAGGATGGAAGGAGGTTCACATTATGTCTATACCAATTTCAAAGTCACCACCAAGTTTCTGGGTTATTCCCTAGTGAAAGTTTGTACATCTTTATAATGCCTTCAGAATAATTTATCACATAGTAAAGATTTTAAAAAATCATTATCCTTTTGATCTAAAAATCCTTGTACTTCAACTTTAATATGTTCTTTTCTGAAGAAGTTTCCACGTATATTTTACTCCTCGGAGAAATCAGCAGTAGAGCACTCAAGCAAGGTTTCACAATCTTCCAATTCCATTTAAAAGAAAGTTCTTGCTGTTTTTTTTTTGTTGTTGTTGTTGTTGTTGTTATTGTTCTGTCTATCCACCATGACACATACTTTTGGGTCTAAAATGTGAAGGCCTTTGAAACATAAGTTGGTGAGTTCATTAGAAGGGAGATTCAGATATTCAAACTAATGATTAAAAGCTAGTTTAATATTTAGAATTACTTTTTCTCTATGGCAGATACATTAGCACATCATCAGTAAGCTAAGAACAACATTGATTTTTGTTTCTGTCTTTAGGCTGCTTTAAACCGTATTTTTTTTTTTACAACCAAGTATCAAAGGTGGCAGACATTTCGATTCAGTTTGGCATCCCCAAGGAGCATCTTTGTGAAACCAGTGGGACACCAACCAAAACTTGTAGTATTATTCTCTCAATATCAGAGATATTTCATTCAAAACTAAAACCCATCACTCTTGCATACATGCACGTGGACACACATACAATATATATAAGCTGATAAATCTTTCTTTGAGGACAGGAACTAGAAACATAATCAAATCCATTCTCCCTTGTAAAGGGTTTATCTCAAATCCATCGGAAGCTGCCCAATTTGGAGCTTTTAGTTCTTCCTGTGTATTAGCTTTAAGGAAATGTTTCTCTGATCAGGCTCTCAGAGGACCACAGAGAGAGACCAAAATTAACTGCAAAGATCCTATCAAACTCGATCTTCCTGCATCATTGTATCACCTGAGCAGGTCACCCAATGGTGGATTAGGTGACAAGGTTGCCTGGCTCAGAGTTCTGATCCTGTTGGCTCTGAAGGTGGCTCTTCAAATCCCTTCTAAGCTATAGAGCAAGTTTTATTTGAAAAAAAATTCTATAGGAGAATAAAAGGCAAAAACTAGTAATGGCTACTTACTGAGTGTTTACTATGTACTAGGAACTGTGGCATGCCTTTGGCTTATAGTGTTTCCTGTTGTTACACTGGAGACTTCCCTGACAGCGCATGTTGGGGAGAGAAGAGAGGAAGAAAGTATTTATGTTTCAGGGAGAGTGTCGATGGGGGATTTGAATCTGCTCATATGTCAGGCAAGCCATTTCCCTCTGACCGCTCACAGTATGTGTGTCTCCATACACTTAATATGTCCAGGTCTAATATATGTTCATGTGATTATGTTCTGGGTATCACTGTAAGCATTAAGCTTTCATACTTACTTGTCACAGTATAGGGCTGCATGCAAAAAACCATGCCTTCTCTATGTTCAGCTCAGTTCAGTCACTCAGTCGTGTCCGACTCTTTGAGACCCCATGAATCGCAGCACACCAGGCCTCCCTGTCCATCACCAACTCCTGGAGTTCATCCAAACTCACGTCCATCGAGTCAGTGATGCCATCCAGCCANCATTTGAAAAGATCCTGATGCTGGGAAAGATTGAAGGCAGGAGGAGAAGGGGATGACAGAGGATGAGATCGTTAGATGGCATCACCGATTCAATGGAAATGAGTTTGAGTAAACTCTGGGAGTTGGTGATGGACAGGGAGGCCTGGCATGCTGCAGTCCACGGGGTTGGAAAGAGTCGGACACAACTGAACAACTGAACTGACTCAGTCAAAGTCTTTGGCCTAATCAATAAAGCAGAAGTAGAGGCTTTTTTGGAACTCTCTTGCTTCTTTGATGATCCAGCGGATGTTGGCAATTTGATCTCTGGTTCCTATGCCATTTCTAAATCCAGCTTGAACAATGGAAGTTCACTGTTCACATACTGTTGAAGCCTGGCTTGGAGAATTTTGAGCATTATTTTTCTAGGATGTGAGATGACTGCAATTGTGCAGTAGTTTGAGCATTCTTTGGCATTGGCTGTCTTTGGGATTGGAAAATATTTTCCAGTCCTGCGGTCACTGCTGAGTTTTCCAAATTTGCTGGCATGTTGAGTGCAACACTTTCATAGCATCATCTTTTAGGATTTGAAATAGCTCAACTGCAATTCCATCACCTCCACTAGCTTTGTTCGTAGTGATGCTTCCTAAGGCCCACTTGACTTTGTTTTCCAGGATGTCTGGCTCTAGGTGAGTGATTACACCATCATGGTTATCTAGGTCATGAAGATCTTTTTTGTATAGTTCTTCTGTGTATTCTTGCCATCCACCTCTTCTTAATATCTTTTGCTTCTCTTAGGTCCATACCATTTCTGTCCTTTATTGTGCCCAGCATGAAATGTTCTGTTGGTATCTCTAATTTTCTTGAAGAAATCTCTAGTCTTTCCCATTCTGTGGTTTTCCTCTATTTCTTTGCATTGATTGCTGAGAAAGGCTTTCTTATCTCTCCTTACTACTCTTTGGAACTCTGCATTCAAATGGGTATATCTTTCCTCTTCTCTTTTGCCTTTAGCTTCTCTTCTTTTCTCAGCTATTTGTAAGGCTTCCTCAGACAACCATTTTCCTTTTTGCATTTCTTTTTCTTGGAGATATCTCAATCACTGCTTCATACAATGTTATGAACCTCCATCCGTAGTTCTTCAGGAACTCTGTCTGTCAGATCTAATCCCTTGAGTCTGTTTGTCACTTCCACTGTATAATTTCAGGTAGCAGACATAAGCCCAAGGATTTTGAGTTAGGCAATGAGATCAATGGATTGAATGTCATGGAGTAGAAAATACCATAGTGATGTGATACTGTGGTCCCAGAAAGAGAGATATGTGTCTGAGATTCTAGAGTGGGTGGGAAGGACAGGGCACCTCAAAGAGAAGGAGAGGAACTGAAACTCCAGGTTCCCAAGAACGATGAAGAGGATAGATGGAAATGAAGATACTGGAGCTATGACTGAGTTTAATGAAAGAAGAGAAGTGGCGAGGAGGAAGTCTGTAAGCATCAGTCATGAGAGGGGGGTGATGGTCTGTTTTCAAGAACTGAGCCTCGGAGCTGCAGGAGGCACAGAGGAGTGACAGGACCCTGGTCTGAAAGCAGCCGGCACAGTGGAGGACAACTCCGTCTCTTTCCGGTCCTGAGAAGGGGGAAGAAACTTCTCCAAGACACAGGCCTGCTGAGGAGTCAAGTCTTCAGAGGACAGGCCGATGCCAGTCCAAGTGGTGAAAAGAATGTTTACCAGAGAGTCTGTGTCTCTTGGGTGGTTTCCGTCCCACGGGGAGTGTCGGGATTTGCAAGTGAGGAGACAAAAGAGGGTAGAGACACGTGTCCAGTGACGCAAGTTCAAAGCGGAGGGAAGGAGAAGGGGCAAGAGGAACTGGGAAGCGTGATGGACTGTCCCCAGGTTCTGCTTTTCCTGCGAGCACAGCCACAACTACGAGCATTACTGAGTAGGTGCCGTGGAGGAGGTGTGCCGTTTACGTGCATTACATCATTGGAACTTCATGGCAGTTTATGCGCAAGCTGTCCCTTCGCTCGTTTTACAAAAGACTCATCTTTTGTAAGACTTGGACCTTCAAGACTTGGATAGGCCATGTAACTTGCCCCCAGACACACAGCTTTTAAGAGACAGAGCCTAACCACTCTTCTACATTGTCTAACATTTAGTGACAGACGCATTCCTGAAGAAGCTGACCATCACTGAATTTTTCTTACGCCAGCCGCAGTTGTAATGCACTATTTCTGCACATGCTCTTTATGAATCCTCTGTCAATGCAAAAATAACTTCCCCAAATGCATGCCTCCTCAGTAACTGGTATGACCAATCCCAGTTTTCTTGAAGCAAGATAATTTTTATTAAATGGTGTAGTTACATAGTATTCTAGATCAGAAATGATCAAAGCATTTTACAGACAATAAATGGTCTCTCTAATTAAAAAAAAAAAAATGACCCGATAAGGTCAGTGGCAAAAGCAAGAATTATACCAAGCCATTATGATTCTACTCACTATAAAGCACTGCAATTCCTTACTCATTAGCAGAGCTTTATTTTCCATGGGATGTATTTCAAATGAGGACGTTCTATAAGTAGAAAACAATACATACGGGTTCATTAGTCTTGCTCTTTTAAAGATAAATGCTGTATGTGGGATAAATGCTGTGAGCAAAGAAATTATAAGCAGGTTCCCATATGCTAGATATCTATTTCCACAGCTCCTATCATCATGGTTTCTGGGCACTTTGACAGATAGATGAGGCTAATTCAGGCAACGCAGTACACGCAGAAGAGTAGGTGAAAATCCTCCTTCTCCTTCACTCCCTGCTTCAGAAAACAATAATTCATCAGAAAGTGAAAGAAGAAAAGATCTTCTGGAATGGAAACCTAAGAGAAAAGCCACACAGAACGGGCAAGTTTCAGTCTTTTGGTTTCAAGTAAGAACGTTGACTGCATTACCCTTTGATCAAGATGCTTGGGAATCTATAGCAAGTAAATAATTCTAAGTGGGGAAAATGTTATATGTTAATCACCATAGTCTTAGATAAGGAAAAATTCTAAAGTAAACAAGAAACTGAAATGTTCAAAAGTAGACATCTTCAAGTAATTCATAATGTCTATTTCTTTGAATATTATGTAACTTTTAAAATCACATTTATAAAAACTATAAAGTTATTGGGGAAAATTCTTGTATGACAAAAGCAGTAATCTGTCCAATGTAGTATGTCAAACGTTAAAGAATATGGTTACAAGTATGAAAAAGAGGGGTTTCCCTGGTGGCTCAGAGGTAAAAAAATCTTCCTGCAAATGCAGGAGATCTACGTTTGATCCCTGGAGAAGGAAATGGCAACACACTCTGGTATTCTTGCACAGAAAATTCTATGGACAGAGGAGACTGGCGGGCTACAGTCCCTGGGGTCACAAAAGTGCTGGACATAAGTTAGCAACTAAACAATGAAAAAGAAAACCACAAAGCATAGAAGAAAGATTGGCTTTAAGCATTGAGACAAGAAGCCATTTCTTTTGGTTCTTTTAACTTTTCTGTATTTTTCAAATTTCTATTAAATAAAATGTCTTATTTTAAAATAGAAATGATAATGTCATGATCTGGGGGTTTAACAGGTGGAATTTCTACCAATGATTATCACATCTTAAAAATTAGTTGATGTGTGTTTCCAGTAAGTATATTATGACTATTGGCTAAGTCTATGGTGTGTGTATATATATATATATATATATTTTTTTTTTTTTTTTACCATCTTTGAGCAAACGCTTTTGATTTTACACACCTTAGACCACAGTAGAGTATGGAGAGCTGATGCATTCTGACAAGCACATACACCCATGCAACCACACTGCCGTCAAGATATGGAACATTTCCGTCACCACTCCAACAAGTTCCCTTATGCATATTCTCAGAAAAATCCTTCCTTACGGCAGGAGGCAGCCACTGATCGGCTTTCTATCACTATGGACTGATTCCAGAGTCTCACACGGACGTTCACGTGCTCTTACTTCTGTCTCTTTTGCCTCTGCATAATGTTTCAAGGTTAATCCATCCTGCTGTGTGTATCAGCAGTAAGTCCTTTTTATTGCTGTGTGTACATAAGCCACATGTATGTGTATGCCACACCTTTCTGTCCACTCACCCTTTGGTGGTCATTTGAGTTGTTTCAGTTTAGCGAAACTATAGACATTTGTGTTCAGGTCTCTCTATGAACACACTTTCATTTCTCTTGGGTAAATTCCTACCAGGAATTCCTGGGCAGTATGGTAAGGGTATGTGTAATTTCATAAATGTTAAACCAATCTTCCACGTGGTTCTACTCATAAATTTTCTAGAAGACAATTGTTTTGATCTTAGAATATGAAAAAAATATGAGACAGGACACAGGAAGCACAAAACATAAAACCGAGATTCTTATATGTACGACTTCATCAAAATTAAGATTTTCTGCTCTTCTAAAGGCAGCGCTAAGGAAACGAAAAGGCAGGCAACAGACTGGGAGAAAATATTTACAATACATATATGTGGAAAGGGACTTGCATCAGAGCGTATAAATAACTCTTACAACTCAATGATAAGAACTCAAACACCCAATGAAAACATGGGCAAGAGATTTGAACAGACATTTCTATAAAGAAGATAAACAGATGGCAAAAAAAAGCACATGAATAAATGTTCAATATCATTAGTCATCAAGGAAATGCAAATTAAAGCCATGATAAGATGCCATTCCACTTCTACCGCAATGTCTAAAATTACAAAGACTGACAACACCAAATGTTGGTCAGGGTGTGGAGCACCCGGAACTCACACACTGTGCTTCCTGCTGCTGCGATTCATCTCACGCCAGCACCTTAAATAAGTGGCAGATCCATCCCTTGAGTCAGGCCTGAGATTTGATCAATGTTCATATTTGTTCTCTATCTCATTATGCCCTCAGACTTTGCTAATTTCCATGGTGGGCTTATTGTACATGCCTCACTAAATATCAAATATGCTTTACATCAGAAAAGAAATAATTAATATTGGCCTAACAATTTACTTTATTGTGATACACACAGTCAAAGGCTTTGGCATAGTCAATAAAGCAGAAATAGATGCTTTTCTGGAACTCTCTTGCTTTTTCCATGATCCAGCAGATGTTGGCAATTTGATCTCTGGTTCCTCTGCCTTTTCTAAAGCCAGTTTGAACATCTGGAAGTTCACAGTTCACATATTGCTGAAGCCTGGCTTGGAGAATTTTGAGCATTACTTTACTAGCATGTGAAATGAGTACAATTGTACAGTAGTTTGAGCATTCTTTGGCATTGCCTTTCTTTGGGATTGGAATAAAAATTGACCTTTTCCAGTCCTATGGCCACTGCTGAGTTTTCCAAAGTTGCTGGCATATTGAGTGCAGCACTTTCACAGCATCATCTTTCAGGATTTGAAATAGCTCAACTGGAACTCCATCACCTCCACTAGCTTTGTTCGTAGTGATGCTTTCTAAGGCCCACTTGACTTCACATTCCAGGATGTCTGGCTCTAGATGAGTGATCACATCATCATGATTATCCAGGTCATGAAGATCTTTTTTGTACAGTTCCTCTGTGTATTCTTGCCACCTCTTCTTAATATCTTCTGCTTCTGTTAGGTCCATACCATTTCTGTCCTTTATCGAACTCATCTTTGCATGAAATGTTCCCTTGGTATCTCTAATTTTCTTGAAGAGATCTCTAGTCTTTCCCATTCTGTTGTTTTCCTCTATTTCTTTGCATTGATTGCTGAAGAAGGCTTTCTTATCTCTTCTTGCTATTCTTTGGAACTCTGCATTCAGATGCTTATATCTTTCCTTTTCTCCTTTGCTTTTTGCTTCTCTTCTTTTCACAGCTATTTGTAAGGNTCTGTGTATTCTTGCCACCTCTTCTTAATATCTTCTGCTTCTGTTAGGTTCATATGATTTCTGTCCTTTATCGAGCACATCTTTGCACATCTTTCCTTTTCTCCTTTGCTTTTTGCTTCTCTTCTTTTCACAGCTATTTGTAACATATCTATATGTTAGAGCCAGTTTAAGCGATTTTCCAGGGATGATTGTTCCTATATACGACTCGTATTTTATCTCCTTTTTGAGTATTGAACTAGGGAAGTTGCCATGCTCCTATAAGGCACTAGCTTACATAATCCTCAGGACAACCTTTTAGAATGAGTGTTTATATCCTCTTTTGTTACTTTACGAAAGAGAAAATCAGAAAGCTTAAGAAACTGGCTGATTACCTAGCTTTCAAATGAGCGAACTGGGGTTCTGACAGGTCTCTTGGAATCTACAACCTAGGTAACTGCTTTTTTTTTTTTTTTTTTTTAAAGGTACTGCTAAGTTTGTGTTATTTTAAAAGGATTACTAAAAAGCTTTTAAAAATGACATGTTCTATTGAAGAAAATTTAAAAAAAAGAAAAAAAAGAGGGAGGAGTGGTTAATTCCACTTTTTCTGGAGGGGGAGCAGAATCCAGCCTCTAGAGAATTCTATGCTTCTACACTGTAGTTTCTCTTCCACTGCAGTTTCTCTTCCACTGCCAGGCAAATGACAAAAAGAAGCTTAGGTTACAGAGGAAAACACTCAAGACCAATTAACTTACTAGAACAAAAAGTAATTTTTCAGTGATTTTTATGCCACTAGTCAAAATCTGGAACATCAGAGTTCTGGTAGGAAGATTTATCCCCATATCTAAATCTGGAAAGTTGGGGTCTCAGAAAAAAAAGATTTGTGATTTAGTTTTAAATGGATCACAGAAACCTATCTATAGTTCTGAATATGGTGCAACTTGTGAATAACCGCGTAACTCCAGATCAGAGATCAGTGGCTTTGATTGAAATGCACTGATTCAGCTTGCAGAGAAGCTACATTTTTCAGTTAAACATTTTAGCCTTTTATTCAGAACATTTTATACTCTCTCTTTTTTTTTAAAAAATTAAAGACTTGCTTTATAATCATGCCCCAAATGTTATATAAATGATGAGACACTTACTGACGACTCATGATTTTCAGCAAATGTAATTCGTCGAGTTCTAATCTGAGTCATCCCATGCATCTGGCCCTCTCCCTAAGTATCCTTGCTCTCGACCAAGGTCCTCTTGGCCAGAATATGATGAAAATTATTGCCACTGAGTATCACTCCTTTGGACTGAAAACTATAAAATACAGCAAGAGGCATGGTTAAATCCTCCACTGCATAAAAACCATTAGTAGAGGGAATACAGGGTCTTTACTGATGTTCGGGATGTTATGCCTGCTCTCTGCTTCGTTTTCTCTCCGCCCTCCTCTCATTAGCCATTTTAATCAAGCACCTGCGACTGCCTCCCTTCAGAATGCTCCATCAGATGTTATCAGTGTCAAACCCAAGGCCTCTCCTCATCCTTCATCCTAATTAAACACTCTGGCATCACTGACCTTGCTCTTCTTGGTACTCTCCACTTCTAAGAGGAGGACAAACTTACCCCCTCTTTTCTCTGAGTATCCTTTCTCCATTGACTGTGCGGATTCATTGTCCTTGGACTGTCCTTTAAAAAAGGGTATTTCTAGGACCCTGTCCTTGGTCCTGATCATTGGACAGCCCTACCCCAGGCATCCCACCGCTGAGATGGCCCCATTTTAAACCCATGGGTGAGAGTGTCTCTGTCCCCAGGTTCACACTCTGCTTATCTTCACTAAAGCATTTCCAAATATCTATTTAATACCTTAATACAAAAATCCAAGGAAGTCTATACTCAGTATTTTCCAAAACTGAACTTGTTTCCTTGCCAGATGTTCTCCTCTTTCTTGTCTCTCTTTATTGACTTTTTTCTTACCTACTCATCCTCGCTGTCACCCTTTTGAATCTTCCTTCTTCTTAAGAACCCAGCCTTGCCCACGCTTGTCGGTTGCAAGCCATGTCAAGATGCCTTTGAAACCTTCCTCCTTCCACATCCCTTCCCATCACTTTCACTGCCCCAGATGGGACCATTATGGACTCTTAGGCTTCTAATTCCCCTTTCTAGTCCAAGCTCTCCTACCCAATATCGACTCCATGTTTAGAATAATTTTTCTAAAATGCAAATCAAATCAAGTTACTCCTTTGTTCATAACCTTCAGCAGCCCCCACTAGCTTACATGGTAAAGTCAAAGCATTTTGCCAGTACTACATTAAGCCCATTTCAATATTTTACTCATTTACTTTCCACAACAAATCCATGGGTAGGTTCTTCCATTTTACCAATTAAAAAAAAAAAAAAAAAAAAAAAAAAACCTCACGCTCAAAGAGATGAAGTTATTTTCCATGTCCCAAAGGGTAGGAAATGGCAGCACTGAGCTTTAAACATAGACAATCTCATTTCAAAGAAATGTGCTTAATTACTGTGCTAGTCTGCCTCCCATCTCCATTTTAGGTCTCTCTTCCTGCTAGGATGTGAGTTACTTGGGGGCAGGGATTATGTGAAGTTTATCTTTGTGTTTCTGGTTCCCAGCGTGTAGCAGATATTCAATGAATGTTTGATGACTTGTGTTCAGGATGAGTGATATTGCGGTGTTCCCCTGTAGTTAAAGGCCTTCTGCCTGGCACACTGTGATTGGTTTCTGTGAATATTTTGATCTCATCCCCGCATCTCTTGCTCTGTCCCTCACTCTGCTCATCCTGGCTCAGTGTTGGCTTCAAACCCTTTCCCGCTCCTTTTCTCACAGACTCTGTAGGCCTGAAGTGGTTCCATCTCCATATTTACTGGATTAGACTCCTTAATTAATATTTAATTCCCTTGTCTTGCGGAACAAAATGAAGGCACAAATGAAATCACCTTTTAGAATCCCTTACTGATATACAAGGCAGCAGTCTCACTCATGACAGGTTCCCAGAAAAGGGGGATGAAGAATCTAAGTGCAAATGATCTAATCCCCATCGTCTTTACTGCAGGAGCAATACAAGAACGGGGATTTACATTTCTGCCCAAGGACCAATAGTCATGAGTTAGGAAGGAGTCACCAGAAATCATGCTGAATCACTGGCATGTGACAAATCTATAAAAAGGCAGTCTAAATTTATTAAATATGGCAACCAAGAAAATTATTTTTGAAACGGTGGTTCAAAAATAATCAGTACTACGCATGGAGTGTTTACCATGTGTCTGGTACTTTGCTAACACCTTGATACCCCCATTTCATTTGCTAATAATAAGAATAATGGAGAGGTACAAGCATTATCCCAATTTTACAGAAGAAGACATAAAGGTTTTGAAAGCTTAGTGGTAAATTAGCAAAATCATTACAGCTGATACACAGGATACAGCTAGGACTCAAAGCCTTGTCTGTGGATTCTACGATGCATGCACTCGGCCGTCACGATACCCTGCCCCTAACGTGTTCTCTCCATGACCTATGGACACCTAGTGAGAGTGGGTCTGTTGTCCTCAGTCATAATAGTTAGGGCAGAACTTGGAAAAGAACGCGTGTTTCTATACTTTTTCTCTTAAACCTCCAGCCTCTCCCATTAATATATCATATCATTATTATCAGGCAACATGGAATGTATATAGTTCTTGCATTTTCTTCAGAATATCCGGTGTTTCTTTTAACACAAGTAAATTGAAAGATGAACAAAGGTCATGGTCATGGGTACAGGTGTAATCTTCCTAGGGGAAATTGTTGAATTATACCCACTTAATGGACTCAAAAGAAAGATAGAAAGTCATGTTTTAGCACCTGCTTTTTTGATACATATTTCCGGAAAGTAAAAAAAAAAAAAGGATAACAAGATCAAACTGTCATTGCTGTGCCTTCTAAGTACAGTCATTCCTCTTTCTTAACCTACTATTTCAGCAGGAATACTATTCTGTGCCATATTACACAGTACACACATATTTTTTAGAAGCTATGGAATGATCTTCCTATTAACTTTTTCCACTCCTAGCTCACTGGTTTCTTAACTCACTGAGTTATTCCTCTTCAAAAGGAGAAGTATCAGTTTTATATTGAACCATGAACACACATATACTCAAGCTAAGCTAGATTCTTAATCAACAAAACCTGTCTTTCCTGGGTTCCATGCTTTGTCCTGGGTTCCATACTTTGCTTTGTAAAGTGGACTGCCGTTTTACCAGGCCAATATATGCTAATCTTTCATCTTTTTGAGTTTGCCTTTCTATTGTTCTCTTTCCTTCTTACCTTTTCTTGCCTTCTTTCCTATTCTCTTTATCACAGTTTTGTGATTCATCTGACAAACAGTGTGCAAGACAATATAGGAACAAGTATGAATAAGACGTCCCTGTCATCGGATGTCTTACAGTGTTAAATTCCTATTAGAAACTGATTCTTCCTTTTTTATACTTGAATAGGAAATATTATAAAGGATCTGTCTCCTCCTCCCTCCCAAGGACAACCATTTCTTTATCATAAGGGATGATTCCATGTTTCCTCCAGCATTGTCAAGGGATTACTGCTTTAAATGAGAGAAACAGACTGAGGATATTTCTTCAGGAACAACAGTGAGCCTGCCCACCAGGATTCATCCACACCCCTCCTAGTTTTTCTAATCCATTCACCAGAAGTTAAAGTCCATAGGTTCCACAGATCCCTCTTTCCTTATCATTTAACACCCAAAGCTTTGCCTTCACTCTCCATCTTAAATCTTTAGTATGTACTTTATCACTGAAAAAATTCTCAACCATATTTCCAAATGCACACTTCACATTCTTGCGCCAGTGAAAATCCTCCACTTCCTAGGATTTTCCTGCTGTCAGACTGCTCTAGTGGTAGCAGTGTTTCCTCTCTGTGCCTTCAAATGACTGGACTGAAGATGTGAAAAGGGGCGTCTTGTTTGCTGTCACCGGTCGACGATGCTCCCTCGATGCTCTGTATATATTCTCAGGTTTGAGCCTCTCGTCTTCTGGTTATAACACGCATTGCCTCTCATTCGCTGATACTATATCTCCTTGTTGTCATTCCTCCTTCTTTTTGGATAATTTTAATGCCCAATTCTCTATCACTTACTTAGTACTCCTGTCTCCAGTGGAGGTTATTCCAGAAACAAACTGGTGATTCTTCCTATACTTTCACTTCTGTTTGTGTGAACTTATCTTCTGTTTATGCCACTCTTGTCTTCAATCCAGCTTCAGCTACACTCATAGTCATATCTCATCATTTTTTATAACCCTCCCTTAATCTCCATTCCCTGCAACTCACTTTCTATTAGTCCTGCCTACTTTTGTAACTCAGCCTCTCTTATATCCTGACCCCATTAGTCTTTTGACACCCATCTGCCCCTCCAATCAATCGATTTTATGACCATCCATCACACTAAGATGTCCTCATTCTCATCCTTACTTAGCCTAACATTCATGGTATATCATTATAATTACTATAATTACTCCTACTTGTTTTCCCCTCTATTGCTTGATGGTGCTTGGTACTGGCCTGGTAAAACTACAGCCTTAATTAAATCAAACTCTACCTTCTTTGTGCCTGGGCATGTTAGTAGAACATGGACAAGTATACACACACACACGTGTATCCTCAAGCATGAAGAGAAGTAAATGATACTTGCCTTTACTCTACTAGTAATTTCTTTTCATTTCTCTTTTTAAAATATAACACCTCCATCTCCACCCTCTCTCTCAGCTGACAACAATTTCATACATTACTGAGAAAACGAAAGCAAACTGTAGCAATTGTACAGAATTCCATCAGATTTCTACCCACCTGTCATAACCTGCCCTCGCTTTTTCCCACAGGTGAACTTCCCACCATCCTGTACTTGTGAAAGAGACCCCATTCTCTCCTCTATCATCAACTGATCTTTTCTTCTCCACTGGGTCATTCTCACCCATTATATAAATATGTGTTTCCTTCTTACTAGACAAAAAAAAAGAAGAAGAAGAAAAAGTTCTCTTGACTCTCCTCCCTAGAGTTTCAGCAGAACTCATGAAAATTATTATTTCTATTTGTGTCTTTATTTCTTGTAACCCTGTTCTCTATTAATGCTGCCACATTCAGTCTTTCATCATTTTCTGCTCCAAAATGTGTTCCACTTCGGTTTCAGTTGGTTGAATTAACTATTTCAGTTACAAAATCATACCTCCAGTTGCTCAAGCCAAAGCCGTGGCCTCATGTTTTTCTTTTCCATTTCCTTTCCTTTACCTTCTTTTCTTTTTGTATTGTAGTGAGAATTGACAACATGTAACCTACCTTCCGAACAAAATGTTAAGTGTACAGGACACTATTGTTAACTATAAGCACAATGTTGTAGGGCAGATGTCTGAACTGACTCGTCCTGCATAACTGAAATTTTATACCCAATTGAACAGCAGCTTCCAATTATCCCCAACTCCTAGGGGGCAACCACCATTCTATTTTCTGCATCCATGAGTTTTACTACTTTAGATACTTGATATAAGTGAAAATATGAAGCATTTCATTGACCAAATGGTTCATTTGGGTCTTTCCTTAACATGTTATGGAAAACCTGAATGAACCTTTTGGTCAACCCAATATTTGTCCTTCTATGAATGGCTTATTGTACATATCACAATGTTCTTAAGGTTTATCCATGTTGTCACATATGGCAGGATTTCCTTAATTTTTTATAGCTGAATTATATTACACTGTATATATATATATATACTATATTCTCTTTATCCATTCATCCAGGGATGGACATTTGATTGTTTCTATACTAGCCAATCATGAATAACGCTTCATTGAAGAAGAGGTGCATATATCTTTTCAAGATCCCAATTTTCATTCTTTTGAACAAACAACCAAAAGTGGATTGCAGCATCATATGGTAATATCATCTTTAATTATTTGAGAAAATGTCACGTTGCTTTCTATAGAGGTTACACCATTTATATTCCCAACAATACTGTACAAAAGTGCCAAATTCTCTGTATACTTACCAATACTTTTTGTCCTTTTAAAAACATATCTTGATCATTTTAACAGGTACAAGATAATATCTCTTTATGATTTTTATCTGCACTTCATTATTAGTGATGTTGAGCACCTTTTCATATATGTCTTGGTCATCTGAATATATTCTTCGGAGAAACAAAAAGCTTTTCTTCTAAGATTAGAAACAAAGCAAAAATGCCCGCTTTCACCACTTCTATCTTACATATTACTGAAAGTGGTAGACAGAGCAGCTAGCAAGAAAAAGAAACAAAGGCATCTAGGATGAAAAGGTAGAAGCAAAATACTCTGTTTGTCGATGATATGACCTTATATGTAGAAATCTTAAAGACTCTATAAAAAACAGGTATAAATTAAAAATGAACTCAGTAACACTGTAGGGCACAAAAGCAACTTATAAAACCAGTTGCATTTCTGTACACTAACGGCAAGCAATTTGAAAAAGGAAATTAAGTAATTACATTTATAATGACATCAAAAAGAGTAAAATACTCAGGGATTAAAAAGGAGGGAAAAGACCTGTATGGTGAAACCTATAAGATTGTGATGAAAGAATTGAAGGAAGACACAAATATCAAGACAGGTCCTGTTCATGGACTGAGACTTAATATTGTTAAAACGTCCATATTACCCAAAGCAATATGCAAGCTTAATGCAGTCCCACTCAAAAATTCCACTGACATTTTTTTTTTTTTTTACAAAAATAGAAGAAACAATCCTAAAATTCATATGGAACCACAAAGGACACCAAACCACCAAAGCTATCCTGAGAAAAAGAACAAAGCTGAAGGTATCACATTTCCAGATTTCAAAATATATTATGAAGCTACAGCAATTAAAACAGCATAATACTTGCATAAAGACAGCCATATAGACAAATGGGCCAGAACAGAGAGCCCAGAAATAAACACGCAAATACCATCAACCGATCTTTGCCAACAGTGCCAAAAATACACAATGGGGGAAGTATAGTCTCTTCAACAAATAATGTTGGGTAAACTAAATATTCACATGCAAAAGAATGAAATTGAACACTTGTACCATACACAAAATTCAACTCAAAATCTTAAAGACTTAAGGACAAGATCTGAAACTGTAAAATCACTAGAAGAAAACAAAAGAAAACATCATGACATTAGTATTTGCAAATATTTCTTAACTTTGATAAGAAAAGCACAGGCAGCAAAAGCTAAACTAGACAAGTGAGACTATGACAAAGTCTAGGAAACTAGACAAAGACTCTGCATTGCAGGCCGACGCTTTAACGTCTGAGCCACCAGGGAAGCCCAAGTGAGACTGTATCAAACTAAAAAACTTCTGCACAGCAAAAGAACTATCAACAGATTTTAAAACAGCCTATGGAATGGGAGATAATATTTGCAAATCATATATCTGATAAGGGTTAATGTCTAAAATATACAAAGAACTCCTAAAACTCACTACACCAAAAGACAGATAGCTTGATTAGAAAATAGGCAAGGGACTTGAGAATCATCTGTGACATCTCTTTTTCAAAAACATATTGGTCAATATCCCTAGAAATACTGCTACCTTTACCTTCACCTTCAAAATATACTGAGAAATCAGACTGTTTATCTCCACTGTCATTGATCCTAGACACTATCATCTCTTGTCTGGTTACCGTAATAATCTCCTAACTGAGCTCTCTACTCTTGCCTCATTCACTTTATTTTAAACATAATAGCCAAAGTGATATTTTAAAATTGGAAGTCAGATAATGACATTCCTATGGTCAAGACTCATGGATATGAATGTCCCTCAGAATAAAGACCACGATTTTTAAACTATCTATGATGCCCTATATCACCTCGCTCCACTTTTACCTCTCTATCCTTATGTCCTTTTATTCTTCCCAATTTCCATCCTGCTGCAATCACACTGACTTCCTTGAATATACCAGGAATAAGCCTGCATTAACGTCTTTGTACCCTCTTCCATCTGCCTGGGATGCCACAGCCTCAGAAATCTGCATAGTCAATTCCATTTCACAGCTAACATCCTTGTCTCCTTTATGTTTTATTTGTTTGAATATGAGCTTTTTAATAAAGCCTTTCCAGCACCCCAGACATACAGCCATTTAGTACCACAAAACCACAAGCACATATACTACTTCCAGCTATCTTTATGCTCCACTTTTCTTTTTTTCTATAGTATTCGTCACATTCTAGGATAGTTTCCTTCTTTCCTCTTCTGGCCTGTCTTCCCTCTGTCCCTGTCCCCCACTTGCTTTCCTTCCTTCCTTCTTCTCTATTCATTTCTTTTGTTTATCTCTCAAGTAGAATTTGAGTTCCAAGAGGGTAGAAATCTTTTTCTCGCTTGTTCATTGATATGTCCTAAGCATAATACACAATAGGTGGTCAATAAACATTATGAATGAAGTAAACATTGATAGTTAAACATTATGGTCACTCATTACTCAACATATTTTGAAATTATCCTGGAGACCAGTTAACTAATCATATGAGAAGCCCATCTCATTTACTTATGTTCCTAGTCTAGTCCACTGTCCCTTTTAAAATTAGTACATTTTTCTTTCCATGTAATGAGTAACTCACTGAGTTTGTCTCCTTTGATTGAAATAGCAGAGTTATGGAAAGGAAAGAAAATGAGAATTTGGATTGAGAGATTCTGCTGCCATGCTAAACTGGAAGCCTTTTGATTTTATGAAAGTCAAAGAAGCAAGAATGAATACAGAACTACTAACTGTAAGCCAGTATGTTTTCAGTCTCTTTCGAGTGATCCTTCTCCTCTACCCAGCATGTGCTATTCAGAGTTTGCCCCTGGCTCGCTCTTCTTCCTTCTCTGCTCTCTCCTTGTGTGAGCTCTTCCATGGATGTAAAGAGACGACTGTCATGCTGTTGAATTTCAAACTGAGGTCTCCAGTTTGGCACTCCCCTCTAAGTTTCATTTTTTAATAATCATGTCACAGTTATCTTTCTATTTGGATGTCTTATGTTACTTAACAATGTCCAAAATGAAACTGTTTCAGCCCCCCAAATCCCATCCTTTCCAAATATCCCCCATCTTAGTAATCAGGAATTCCTTCAATCACTAAAGTCAGCAATTCTCGACAGCTCTATTTTCATCAGCACCTACATTCAAATCAGTATCAAGTTCTATATATTCTAGTTCCAAAATGCATCTCAAATCATTTACTTTTCTATCTTAATGAGGTCTACACCATTTCCCCTTAGTTCCAAAACAAATGGATAAATAAAATGCTAAAGAATTCAAAGGAGTAGAAATAATAGTTAAAGAGACCAAAATAGTTCACAAAGGACTTGGTATCTTAAATAATTCTTTGATGATGTACAGAAACGTGATAGATGGGCAGGTTTGGGGATAACAATGATAGCAAAGGGAACAGGACAAACACAGCACTGGAGGAAACTGTATGTGCTGGGAAAAAAGTAAAAGTCCAATTGGGCTGGAGCCGAAAATATATTTAGAGAAGTGGGAGCAAGGGCTAAGAACGTAAAATTGGACTGTGTTGTGGAGGGCCTGAAATACCACAGAGGGACAAATTAAGTTGATTTGTATACTTCCTGCCTTCCCAACATGCCTTGTTGTTTGTAGCCATAAATGTGTATCAGCGGAAGTGTATGACAGCCCGTATTCACTTAATTGTTCTGCAGTTCACTGGGGTCTTTTCCATTCTGAATATACTAGAGGATGTCCCAGAACACAGAACTTTTTCTACTCTTTTTTTCCCTACAACATCAATTATTAAGCAACTCTCTATATTAGTAAAGCCATATGCTTATTATAACAGTAATTGCTTCCCCATGATTATTTTCAGAGTATTTCTTTATGTACGGAGATATTTATCTCACATGCAAAACTACCTATTTTGTAAAAACACCAATAGCTGGAATACCACTGTGTTTATGATTACTATCCTCACTGAATCAAAAGCACTAGAGATGGAGGAAGTTTTAAGAATATTTAATACATCATTTAGTTGATTCTATCTCCTCAAGGTGCCTTGCAGATTGTCTTAGCAGATGTGAATTTCCTTTCATCATGTGGAATGCAATTCTATCCTTGGTTTGTTATAAATTAACAATCTGAAATAAAAGTCCTACATTTTGAACAACAGCTGAAATATTCAATTGGAAAAAATTTCCTTAACTTACTCAGAGCTAACTTTTCTTCTTTGGTTAATGAAACTGTTTAAAAATGGTTTTCTACCTCTCAAGCCTGATAGATTAAGTGTGTGTGTGTGTAGGNATGCTGAAGCTGAAACTCCAATACTTTGGCCACCTGATGCGAAGAACTGACTCAGTGGAAAAGACTCTGATGCTGGGAAAAACTGACGGCAGGAGAACGGGATGACAGAGGATGAGATGGTTGGATGGCATCACCGACTTGATGGACATGAGTTTGAGTAAGCTACGGGAGTTGGTGATGGATGGAAAAGTCTGGTATGCTGCAGTCCGTGGGGTCACAAAGAGTTGGAGACAATGAAGTGACTGAACTGAACTGATATTTATATACATATATTATGAGTTAATATATGTTGTTATGTATATATATATATATGTCACCTTGGACACTATAATTAACCAAAAATTGGCATTTTTGTTTGTTTTTTGTTTTTTAAAGCCTTTACTAGTACTAAAGAAAAAATGGTAGCATTAGGAGTCTCTTTTCTTTTGAAGAGGACAACACTGCGTACCAAATTCTCTGGCACCTGGTAAACATATTTACTCTTACTAAAAAAATGTTCTTTCCAAATACAATATCCATCTTAAAATATTAGCAGAAGAACAAAATAAATTCCAAATATTAAGATGAGAGAATTATGAAATTAACTTTATGAAAAAGAAATAATCTAGAGAAAATTATAAGGACAAATAGAAAGCTTGAAAGAAAAAAATAAATGTATCTCTTTATAGCCTGATTTTTTTAAAAAAATGAAGATAAAAATATAAAAGATTAGGGATGAAAAGTGAAACAACATAGTTACAGAAGAAGTTTAACAAATTAAATGAAAATATGACTTCAGAAGAGCAACAAGAAATATAAAATATATTCAATATAGAAGCAGAAATAACCTTCAAGAAACTAATAATCAATGAGGAATAGTCCTAGCTAATGTTCACCTACAACACAATAACTGTTCCTCTAAAAATAATATCATGACATATATAGCTATATTTGATGCTATTTTATTATTTAATCATGTGATTAAAAAATAATAAACATTGGATCTGGCTGATGTAATACTGTACTATATATGTAAGCATAATAGATTGCTCTGTAGGGAACATCCAGTGTTCTCTATGAGATTCAAATAAGATGCTCTCAAATTTTAATATTTTAACTATAAATATTCAGTGTTCATATGCTAATGACAACTTAATTCTTCCTGTTGAAACTTCAAGAAGCAGGATTCTCTGTGGTCTAGAGATTTCTTGGGTCCTCCTACCTAAATTATAGCTCCTCTCTCTAATATCACTACTTCTAATTTTATTACCTTCCTGTCCAAACACTTGTTGTGTGCATATGTGTGTGTGTGCTTTAATCAAATGTTTCCTAAAACATTACATTTCCTACTCAAATAAACTTATAATNCAAGAAGCAGGATTCTCTGTGGTCTAGAGATTTCTTGGGTCCTCCTACCTAAATTATAGCTCCTCTCTCTAATATCACTACTTCTAATTTTATTACCTTCCTGTCCAAACACTTGTTGTGTGCATATGTGTGTGTGTGCTTTAATCAAATGTTTCCTAAAACATTACATTTCCTACTCAAATAAACTTATAATTGTTCTCTAATTCTTCTTAGTCAGAACACAACTCAAAGTTCTTCGTCATTTGGTTCCTACACCTCTACTTTTAGGTAACTATGGCTGTCCAATGAAATCACTATGTTCCCATTGGTCTGGCTTTAGTTGGCATTTAGGGGAAGATAATGTTCCTGAAAAATCACCATCATCCTTGCACCATTTCCTGTCCCCAACCACGACACACACTCTTTTTCGTTCATCTGGAATATCCATCACCTTATTCCCACTTATATAAGCTCTAATCCTCATTTACTACCTAATTATTAATGAAACAATCTCCTTGAAGCAGCGCCTACTATACCTGACCATCAACACACCATTGTATGCTAATGCATACAATGTTTACATTCTCATTTCTCTGCTGAGAAGAAACAGGGATTTCTCTATAAATGTACAGTGATGCTTGCTTTCTTCAGTGAACAGCCAAGTAAATATTGTTATCTATCCATAAAAGAACCGAAAGTTGACACAAGCACTGAGAGAAGAAAATAGGAATTGTATTAGAAAAGAATAAAGTATGATTGGTATAGAAGTTCTGAATGACAAGAAAGACAATCTATTAGGCTGCCACAAGATAACCGGTTATCCAAGTATTCCCAGGCGAGACTGTTACTTAGACTTCATCTCCTGGGAAACAGAACACCTAAAACAACAGTGATTTAACATACTGTTGTATACATGTATCCACATAAAAATTCTGGATACACTTCTAATATATACCTTTTTGCATTTATGTAATGTATCATACATGTGTGTTCAGTTCAGCTCAGTCACTCAGTCGTGTCCAACTCTTTGCGACCCCATGAATCACGGCACACCAGGCCTCCCTGTCCATCACCAACTCCCGGAGTTCACTCAGACTCACGTCCATCGGTCAGTGATGCCATCCAGCCATCTCATCCTTGGTCGTCCCCTTCTCTTCCTGCCCCCAATCCCTCCCAGCATCAGAGTCTTTTCCAATGAGTCAGCTCTTTGCGTGAGGTGGCCACAGTACTGGAGCTTCAGCTTCAGCATCATTCCTTCCAAAGAAATCCCAGGGCTGATCTCCTTCAGAATGGACTGGTTGGATCTCCTTGCAGTCCAAGGGACTCTCAAGAGTCTTCTCCAACACCACAGTTCAAAAGCATC
>SJYA01001331.1:3753651-3770049 GCA_006410615.1 Neotragus moschatus
TACACACAACACAGACACATAAAGAGATACGCATAGTTTTGTATAATGCTGAGTATCCATCAGAGACTCTAATTTTTTTCAGAAATAAAATAAGGACTTCTCTCCCCCAACACCTGTTGGACCATCAAAAAAGCAAGAGAGTTCTAGAAAAACATCTACTTCTGCTATATTGACTACGCCAAAGCCTTTGACTGTGTGGACCACAACAAACCATGGAAAATCCTGAAAGAGATGGGAATACCAGACCACCTGACCTCCCTCTGGAGAAATCTGTATGCAGGTCAAGAAGCAACAGCTAGAACCAGTCATGGAACAACAGACTGGTTCCAAATTAGGAAAGGAGTATGTCAAGGTTGTATACTGTCACCTTGCTATTTAACTTCTATGCAGAGGACATCATATGGAATGCTGGGCTGGATGGAGCACAAGCTGGAATCAGGATTGCCAGGAGAAATATCAATAACCTCAGATATGCGGATGATACTGCCCTTATAGCAGAAAGAGAAGAAAATCTAAAGAGACTCTTGATAAGAGTGAAAGAGGAGGGTGAAAAAGTTGGCTTAAAACACAATATTCAAAAAACTAAGATCATGGCATCTGGTCCTATCACTTCATGGCAAATGGATGGGGAAACAAAAGAAACAGTGACAGGCTTTTTTTCTTGGGCCCCAAATTCACTGCAGATAGTGGCTGCAGCCCTGAAATTAAAAGACATTTGCTCCTTGGAAGAAAAGCTATGACCAACCTAGACAGCATATGAAAAAGCAGAGACATTATTTTGCCAACAAAGGTCCGTCTAGTCAGAGCTATGGTCTTTCCAGTAGTCATGTGTGTATGTGAGAGTTGGACCCTAAAGAAAGCTGAGCACCGAAGATTTGATGTTTTTGAACTGTGTTGTTGAAAAAGACTCTTGAGAGTCCCTAGAACTGCAAGGAGATCCAACCAGTCCATCCTAAAGGAAATCAATCCTGAATATTCACTGGAAGGACTGATGCTGAAGCTGGAACTCCAATACTTTGGCCACCTCATGCGAAGAGTTGACTCACTGGAAAAAAACCCTATTGCTTGGAAAGATTGAGGACAGGAGAAGAAGGGGATGACAGAGGATGAGATGGTTGGATGGCATCAGTGACTCGAAGGACATGAATTTGAGTATGCTCTGGGAGTTGGTGATGGACAGGGAAGCCTGGTGTGCTGCAGTCCATGAGGTCACAAAGGGTTGGACATGACTGAGCGACTGAACTGAATCCCTCCCCCACAAATTCATGCGTCTCCCTATCTGGGATTANGTTGGAAAAAACCCTATTGCTTGGAAAGATTGAGGACAGGAGGAGAAGACGACGACAGAGGATGAGATGGTTGGATGGCATCAGTGACTCGAAGGACGTGAATTTGAGCATGCTCTGGGAGTTGGTGATGGACAGGGAAGCCTGGTATGCTGCAGTCCATGAGGTCACAAAGGGTTGGACATGACTGAGCGACTGAACTGAATCCCTCACCAACAAATTCATGTGTCTCCCTATCTGGGATTACTTAGCTTACTTTTCATTGATGCTGAATAAAACAGAACATAGTTTTATCAGCNACTGGAAAAAAACCCTATTGCTTGGAAAGATTGAGGACAGGAGAAGAAGGGGATGACAGAGGATGAGATGGTTGGATGGCATCAGTGACTCGAAGGACATGAATTTGAGTATGCTCTGGGAGTTGGTGATGGACAGGGAAGCCTGGTGTGCTGCAGTCCATGAGGTCACAAAGGGTTGGACATGACTGAGCGACTGAACTGAATCCCTCCCCCACAAATTCATGCGTCTCCCTATCTGGGATTACTTAGCTTACTTTTCATTGATGCTGAATAAAACAGAACATAGTTTTATCAGCATTATATACTTCATGTGTATGAAAATATGCATTTTTAAGTAACGTGCACTACCTTCCAATTTTTATAAAAGAATATATTTCAAGGATCCGATTGGATCAGTGAATGTATGAGTGTATTTCCTGCATAAACTTACACTATAAATAAATACTTTCTGAATGTTCTCTTGTTTATTGAAAACTTATAAACTATTTCTTCTTGTGCTCCACTCTCTCCATGTACATCCATGCCCTGCTTTCTTATGTTTAACACAAGCAGAAATGGTGTTGCTTTAGTATTGATCTTTTCTACCCTCCTAATGCCAGTATAAACCTCCAGGAATGGAGACTCCAGTCAACTCAAATATTTCAGTCCATTCCATTTGTAAACACGCTTGTATTTCAATCACCCTTTCTTTTTCACAAATATTGTCAGGATACAAAGAGAACTGGGAGTATATTGTGCTGTGATTAAGTTGTCCCTGAATAATACTTGGGTGTTCTGCGTATCCACTTGTAGACATTCGTGTCTAAGTTTTCGGAGCATCATTTATGAATCACTTTTTCCCAACTCAGCATCACCCAATATTGCTCCCAGTCTTTCTCTCTTGGGGAGCTGGAAGTCCTCACATACCTCTGTCCTTTCCTTTTCTAGCCTTTATTATTTTTCACTTGATTGTAACAGACTCCATGAACTACTTGCTTGATCAAAACTGAACATACCACAAAGTCACTTTCCTCCTCTTTGAATGAATGGCTCCTGCCTGAAAAGCCTGAGTTTTCCTTAATCAGCTGAAGTAGCTAAAGTTTTTAAAATAGATTCTCCCTTCATTTATTTCCTGAAAGTCCATCTAGACACTTCTATATTAAAATAACTTAAATATATGTGTTAAAATGAAAGATTTTGACTTTAATTTTTCAGTACTTCAGGGCATTTACTTCAGAAGAAACAAATTGTATATTATTCACGTTATCATCCCCCAGTCCACACAGTTACTTTATTAATTTCCAAACTAAACTGATTTTCACTTGATTTCATTTTATTGGAACCCCTGTAAACTGTTTTAGAAATTTGATAAAGCAAAATGAAACATACTACCGATGAGCCAAACTTACAAAAAGCAGTTGACATTACTATGCTAAACACATTAACTTAAGCTACAATAGCCGGTTTCTAGCTTTCATTCTACACTCTTATGAACTCTGATCTCCCTACAGTTTGTAACACAAGGTCAAGGTTGGTCATGCGAGTGCTTACCAAGGCTAAATCAGACCTTAACTGAGAGGAGTTGCCTGGAGGGATCCCAGGTGAGTTAGAAGACATGGGTTTAACAAGAACTGCTTTGGTTACTGCTTCTATGCCTGTTTGTCCGGAGGGAAACCTGGACAAATGCTACTGGGTCTTGTACACTGAAGAGAAGCCAAAAATAAAAATTTCTAATATGAAATCTCCCTTTCTTAAAATGTGGATTAGTAACATACAATGTTTAAACACTGCACTGACCAAATGAAATAACTAACCAGCAGGATCTGGCTCACAGACTATATAGTCATCCCCTCTGCTATTGATGACTATTCTATGACTCACTCACTCTATTCCTTTACAATTCCTGAAGTTGAGTTTAGGGAAACCCTGAAAGGGCAATTTTCTAGGCAGTTCCTTCAGCTAGTAACCAAAAAATGTTACCAGTAACATTTTTATGTTTGTATATAATCATATAGACATAATAAGTACATATCTGCATTTTGTTGTATTTATTAATACAAGTCTATCACTTGAAAATTCCCCCTTCCACTCACAAGTCCTGGTTTCAGAATGGGTAACTCTAATGTCTCACTCCAGTACTCTTGCCTGGAAAATCCCATGGGCAGAGGAGCCTGGAAGGTTGCAGTCCATGAGGTCTCGAAGAGTGACTTCACTTTCACTTTTCACTTTCATGCATGGCAGAAGGAAATGGCAACCCACTCCAGTGTTCTTGCCTGGAGAATCCCAGGGACGGGGGAGCCTGGTGGCTGCCATCTATGGGGTCGAACAGGGTTGGACACGACTGAAGCAACTTAGCAGCTGCTGCAGCAATGTCTCATTACTTTTCATATGCACTTCTCAAATCCTTTTTGGTGTGATTTTAGAGTCGGAGCAATTCATCCTGATTCAGTTGTGTATAGAAAATACATGCTATCAACTTCCTTCAGTCAGTTCAGTTCAGTTCAGTCGCTCAGTCATGTCCGACTCTTTGCGACCCCATGAATCGCAGCACACCAGGCCTCCCCGTCCATCACCATCTCCCGGAGTTCACTCAAACTCACGTCCATTGAGTTGGTGATGCCATCCAGCCATAGATCAACTTCCTTAGTTTTCACTATTTATGCCCTTAGTATTTGGTTACATCTCTTCCCCAACTTGTAAAGTTAACTTGATCCTTGACAAACAACAACTTAACTAAAAAATGAACAAACAATAAATGAAAAAGTTAAGAATTTTCTTCTGAGTTAAGAGGCTCCTGATCGGGAACGGATAAGAATATGGTGCCGTGCTCCCCGGGTGACTGCCTTTGCTCTTAACTGAAGCAAAACTACAGACATGAGAAACTCAGCAGCTTAAAAGCAAACGATTATCCACCAAGCCCAATGTCTCCCTGAAGGCCTGGAGATTACACGTGTAATAATAAGACTGCCCTTGCCAAAAGTAAGGCTTAACGCTTTATTTTATTTATTGTATTTATTGAAAGGAGCCATTGCTTGATAGCCCCTGGGAGCATTAACAAACATGAAAGACACCACCAAAGCAAAGAAATATATAAATAAGGAAAACCCATGCCACTAAAGTTTATAATCTGGAACATGCAGTCCGGGGAATCAGGCACATACTCTCATACTTCTTCAAGTACCCTGTAATACGTTAGTTACCCAAGCATTGCTTAATTTGCCAAAAACTTGAATCTCTGAAGTCCCATATAGATATATTTACAAAATACTGATCCTTTTGCTTCTTGGTTCTCTATTATGCCATGTGACGATGTAATATTCCTAAATTTTGCCTCTGATTCTTTATTATTATCAGTCGTATTTTAACATTGTGATAATCATTTATTTTGGACTCCCCTGAATAATTTATTGTAAGATAAGGTGCCTCTATGGCCTCTAGTATGTGGACTTGCAGGGAATTGGGCCAGGGTTATTACAATCAAATCATCCTTGCATTTGGGAAGAGAAACAACTAAGAAACTGCGACATTTGGTTCTCAAGTCCTTTACTTTTTTTCTATCCATGATAACTCATTTCACATTCTTCTTTATAAATGTTACTCTTTCACATTTGCAAGGATAAAAATAGATAAAGCTTAGAAACACAATTTGAAATAATGGTCATCCAAAAGGGATTAAAGTGTGGTTTTTGTTTTGTTTTTGAAGGATTGAGGCAATATTTTCTTTAGCTACCGTGGAAGTTAAATAACCTACATATCATCCTCAAAATTTCAAATTATGCCCCTATGATTTTTATAGTTACTTCATTAACTATTCTAACTCAAAACATTTTTGCTTTCATGAAGAGCAAAATTATGAGCTCTTGGCTATTGTTGTCTGGCACTTATAGTAAAACTTTATATATGTTCCGGGCATTCTCTGTAATTTTTACATGTGGGCTGATGGTGAAGAGAGGAGCAGAGTGGATCATAAAGCACAAAATAAATTTAAGAATATGTAAGAAATAGAGTGAGGCAGAAACCTACTAGCAGGTCTTAGGTGTGTTTAATTACAGGGCACTCTAATGTAAAATTTAGGGAGGAGCTGGTTTTTGAAGGGAAAGAAGGACAGCTTAAGAAACCCACTTCCTATGGCAAGTGAATGCACTGCATTAGTTTGAGGGGCCAATTTATAGACACTGTTGCTGGGACTAGGGAACTCCTTCATCCCATCCAAGTTCACACCTCACGGCTCTATTAACTTGCAGAAAATACTGGGGTGTGCTCAAGTTCTCCAGCAGAGACAGAAACACTAGACCTCGTCTAAGAGGACTCGCAATCTAATAGCATCTGGATTCCACAAACACACTTTACACAAATCCATTATGTGCCAAGAGCCAGCTTGCTTTGTAAATGCATTTGGTGAAATGTAATGGAATTAACCCAACATTTATATTTTCAACCTCAAAGTATATTAGGAGAATTGTAAATTTCCCAATTGACAACAGATGTAAATGAACATTGTCCTTATTTACTTTGGGTGGAAACAAACAGGGCAAAGGAAGGATATTTTTGCTAAAGCTTCATCCAAGGTCAGATTTGTTTTCTATAATATCTGGCTTCCTAACCCAGAGCCAAGCTTATTTTCTTTGTCTTTTCCTCCCCGCCCCCACCCCCGCTGTTTCTGGATTTCCAATAAANAGTTGGTGATGCCATCCAGCCATAGATCAACTTCCTTAGTTTTCACTATTTATGCCCTTAGTATTTGGTTACATCTCTTCCTCAACTTGTAAAGTTAACTTGATCCTTGACAAACAACAACTTAACTAAAAAATGAACAAACAATAAATGAAAAAGTTAAGAATTTTCTTCTGAGTTAAGAGGCTCCTGATCGGGAACGGATAAGAATATGGTGCCACGCTCCCCGGGTGACTGCCTTTGCTCTTAACTGAAGCAAAACTACAGACATGAGAAACTCAGCAGCTTAAAAGCAAACGATTATCCACCAAGCCCAATGTCTCCCTGAAGGCCTGGAGATTACACGTGTAATAATAAGACTGCCCTTGCCAAAAGTAAGGCTTAACGCTTTATTTTATTTATTGTATTTATTGAAAGGAGCCATTGCTTGATAGCCCCTGGGAGCATTAACAAACATGAAAGACACCACCAAAGCAAAGAAATATATAAATAAGGAAAACCCATGCCACTAAAGTTTATAATCTGGAACATGCAGTCCGGGGAATCAGGCACATACTCTCATACTTCTTCAAGTACCCTGTAATACGTTAGTTACCCAAGCATTGCTTAATTTGCCAAAAACTTGAATCTCTGAAGTCCCATATAGATATATTTACAAAATACTGATCCTTTTGCTTCTTGGTTCTCTATTATGCCATGTGACGATGTAATATTCCTAAATTTTGCCTCTGATTCTGTATTATTATCAGTTGTATTTTAACATTGTGATAATCATTTATTTTGGACTCCCCTGAATAATTTATTGTAAGATAAGGTGCCTCTATGGCCTCTAGTATGTGGACTTGCAGGGAATTGGGCCAGGGTTATTACAATCAAATCATCCTTGCATTTGGGAAGAGAAACAACTAAGAAACTGCGACATTTGGTTCTCAAGTCCTTTACTTTTTTTCTATCCATGATAACTCATTTCACATTCTTCTTTATAAATGTTACTCTTTCACATTTGCAAGGATAAAAATAGATAAAGCTTAGAAACACAATTTGAAATAATGGTCATCCAAAAGGGATTAAAGTGTGGTTTTTGTTTTGTTTTTGAAGGATTGAGGCAATATTTTCTTTAGCTACCGTGGAAGTTAAATAACCTACATATCATCCTCAAAATTTCAAATTATGCCCCTATGATTTTTATAGTTACTTCATTAACTATTCTAACTCAAAACATTTTTGCTTTCATGAAGAGCAAAATTATGAGCTCTTGGCTATTGTTGTCTGGCACTTATAGTAAAACTTTATATATGTTCCGGGCATTCTCTGTAATTTTTACATGTGGGCTGATGGTGAAGAGAGGAGCAGAGTGGATCATAAAGCACAAAATAAATTTAAGAATATGTAAGAAATAGAGTGAGGCAGAAACCTACTAGCAGGTCTTAGGTGTGTTTAATTACAGGGCACTCTAATGTAAAATTTAGGGAGGAGCTGGTTTTTGAAGGGAAAGAAGGACAGCTTAAGAAACCCACTTCCTATGGCAAGTGAATGCACTGCATTAGTTTGAGGGGCCAATTTATAGACACTGTTGCTGGGACTAGGGAACTCCTTCATCCCATCCAAGTTCACACCTCACGGCTCTATTAACTTGCAGAAAATACTGGGGTGTGCTCAAGTTCTCCAGCAGAGACAGAAACACTAGACCTCGTCTAAGAGGACTCGCAATCTAATAGCATCTGGATTCCACAAACACACTTTACACAAATCCATTATGTGCCAAGAGCCAGCTTGCTTTGTAAATGCATTTGGTGAAATGTAATGGAATTAACCCAACATTTATATTTTCAACCTCAAAGTATATTAGGAGAATTGTAAATTTCCCAATTGACAACAGATGTAAATGAACATTGTCCTTATTTACTTTGGGTGGAAACAAACAGGGCAAAGGAAGGATATTTTTGCTAAAGCTTCATCCAAGGTCAGATTTGTTTTCTATAATATCTGGCTTCCTAACCCAGAGCCAAGCTTATTTTCTTTGCCTTTTCCTCCCCGCCCCCACCCCCGCTGTTTCTGGATTTCCAATAAAATAACTGAAACTAGAATTATGCTTAAAAAAAAAAAAAAAAACTCAAGGATATTTTTAAGTCCCCAAGGTGAAGAAACTGCCTAAGGGAGTCAAGGGTACGTAGACCAGGTTTTTTACAGTGTGTGCTATTTCGCATTTTTAAGAAGGCAATTAGTTATTCTTGTGTATTAGTGACTGCCCCATTTTCTCCATAACTCAGGTGATAAAAAGGGCCTTGGAGAGGACATATTTTAAGTGGGACATTTATTACCCCAAAAAAGGAATGATTCTAATTTAGAGTTACTGGGAAAGCCCTTTCTATAGGTGCAGTCAAATTTCACAGCTACAAAACTTTGGCCTTGCTGTTTGCAACTCACACTGTCGTTTCTAGCTAAGCCCTTGTTAGCTTAAAGATAGAGTTAAAGAATCTGATAAAATAACCTGAACATTAGCGTTTTATCTATTTAAAGCGATCCAACAGTACAATATTAATTTGGTGGCCATGGAGTATGTGTAAGACGCAGAGCTGTGAGTGGTGATAACCTTGAAGAATCTACAGTGGGAAAAAGAAAAAAAAAAAGAAGGACAAATTTGTCTGTGTGTTCAGTGTGATGGGACTTTCAAGTTACTAGTTCCTGGTAGGTCATTTTTGCCACAGCAGCAGGTACAAAGGACTGTTAGTAGTCAGCGATTTTTATTGCATGAGTTTGAAGGCAGGATCCATGTTTTATGTTACAGAAAGTCAAGTTGATTTTTGAGACCTGTCTTGACTTGCTACCTACGCATAGCAAAAACCACAATTGGAGTTTTTTTTCTTTTTTTTAAGGGAGACTTTAAATAAGAACTGTGAATATCTCTGTACCCCAAGATAGCACCATAAAAATGAAATAAAAATATATGGGGTCCAAAGAAGAGATTCATTCTGTGTCCACATACCCTTAAATATAAAATGAGATTGGAGACCTTCTTTCTCAAAGTGTAGATTCCCATTACTTCCTCTTCAAGAGAGACATACCTAAAAGGTTATTGATTTGGTTCTGAAGGACAGAGTGTTTATTATGGAGGAAGTCATGGCGGGGCACAAGTGTGAGAAATTAATGATAGCTTTGTACGTGTCCATGCTGGGGCATGGAACCAGTGGGCCAACTGTCAATCTATATGATAATACATTCCCAAACTTCAAAAAATCAGTCAGGTGAAAACGCATTGATTTTTTGTGTGTGAGCTAAAAATAATTTGTCAAAAAGAAAGAGCAAGAAGTTGACTGAAGTAACACCTCAGTCTGCAGAGTAGCTCACACCTCACTGTTTATTTGGTTAAGGAATTTATGAGGTAATGTGGACAACTTATTATTTTTATTTCTAGTCCCCAAGAGGAACGGAGCCTGAATTATCTATATCATTGGAAAATGTAAAATACTATAAAAATTAAAGCAGCGAAAAAGTACACATTCCATCTGTACATTTTGAAATAACCATCTATTACCTTAACTTGAACTCTGACTTCAGACCCACTTTCATGCTCTGCCAAATGCAGGAGCAAAAGAATTGCTTCCTGGTTCTAAGTGCATTATCTACGTTCATGAAATTCTGACTATATTAGAACTAGCATTACTGCGAAAAATTATCACACTATATTTAAGGGATTTTTCCTATCAGGACTCAGATTTATACAGAGTTGCCCCAGGTGAAAACTGTTTGAATACAGTGTTTCAAATTATATTGGAAAAAGTGACTGCTATTGGTCTACCAAATACATCTTGACTTGTAAAATTCATTCCTCCCTAACAGCTGTAGGTAAATTCAAGGCAAGTATTTTTGCTCCCTTTGCTTCATTAGAAACCTCCTCTCGTTAGCTGAGTTTTTAAGAGGTATATACCTTAAAAAGAAAGAGTATAAATTCTAGAAATATGTATAGGTGATTCTTTATAGATCCTGCGAGGCCAGCAAGAATTCCAACCAGAATATTTTCTAAAATACATTGTTTAAGATGTGCTGTAAGTTCTTGGATTACAAGTGATTTTATTTATTAGGCAATCAAACTGCCTGCATTTAAATAACGTCTGACACACACCAAAGCTGAAATAGTACATTAGTAAATGGATTCAATGTATGCCTTTATGAAAACTTCTAAAAGTAATTTCCTATCAAATAAGCACCTTTAGAGTGTTGAATGTGCCAAGTGTCAGAATTTCGTTAAAATTCAAAAAGGCGTCAAGTGCAGGTTTTTCCTTAAGAGTACACCTTGATTAGCTACATGAACTGAGGCGTAATAAGACACATTCCCTTGTCTCCACTAGAGAATAAACTATTTCAGAATTAAACATAAATTTAAATGCAATATGGTGACATCTTTTTGAATATACGCGACTTACCCAGGATATGATGTATTAATATTTTCAACATGGTTTGGGAATTAAATGATATTTAGCTATGCTTTTGCATTTACAACAAGCTGTCTGCCTGCAAATTTCTTTTTTTTTAATGCAAGAAAATACTTAGAGCTGCTTTAGTAGATGTTTACAATGTTTTATAGAAAACTTAACTGATCTATTTGTAAACATTTTAATGGTAATTCTTTTAGCAAACACAAAATCTATTCATAACAAACCACATAGCATTTGATGTTTTCTCCATAAATGCACCGTACCTAATGCAATTTATCTTTTTAAAAAATGTTTTGGGCTCAACACGGTTCTGAGTTGCTAAGAAAGCCACAAATAAGCACCTTATCTCTTTAATGACTTGCTTGGGCTTTCCTATATTTACTGCTTAATGATCGGAAGCATTTAATTTTCAAAGTTTCATTAAAACCCATCTACAAAGGTGGATGGATAAGCAATAGTGATTTGTGATAGAAGGTGTGGGAAGCCATTAACCTACATAGGTACCAAGGAGAAAAGCAAACAGAGAAAGAATACTTTTTTGAAGACAAGTCTCTTCCTATTTGTCATTATTAAACTCCAGAGCATCTGTTCCAAGTTTGATCTTCAATACGGATATGAGGCATTGCTGCCTGGAAATGAAAGTCTAAGATAAGGTAGGATTCTTAAGAGATCTTCATGAAAAAAAATAACCCAGGTTGCCGTTTACTGGGAAGGGGAAATCAATACAAAGACCTAGAAACTTGTGAGAGAGGACATTTTCTAGGTATAGGTCATAGTTTATCAAGTTGCCTCTTTTGCAATGTAATTTACTTGCTAATAAGACCAACTGATGATGTCTGAATAGTGTGTTATCATCAAAATGAGATTTTAAAATTCTCTCCTCATTTCTTGTGTGTTCGAGGTTTGCTGGTTTATTTTTCCTCAGCTCAGTGTGGGTAGACAAGGTCGATTTAAAAGAAAATGAATGGTTTTATATGCCTCTTTATTAAAAAAAAAAAAGAATCCCAAGCCCCACATGGTACATTCCCCAAAATATTCAAGAAATATTTAAGAAGCAGGCCTACCGTTCTCATCATCTGACTTATTTTCGTTGTCAGAATCAGTCAAGGTAAGGGCCGAGTTTTCACGACTGGACAGGCCGGAACTGCGCCTGGATTTTATCCCTCTCCCCCACAATCTGATGGCATGTTCTGGAGACATCCCTCCCTCTGTATCGGAGTCGGCATCAGACCCTGTGCTCAGGGAGTAGCCCTGGTGAAGGATCCCCATGTCGGAACAGTAGCCACTTCGGTGTGGGGAGGGCTCACAGATTCCCAGTTCCGCAAGGGTGAAGTTAGTTCCTAGGGTGACAGCAAACAAAGAGACTGATTAAAATCTGTGACACAACTTCAGATTTCAAATTAATTCTTACAAAAAGCAGACAGTTCTTCCTATTCAAAAAATATACCAGGTTTGCCATAGTATACAGCTAGGCAAGAGTATTTAGGCTATTGGAGTGTATTTGAGAACTACAGCAACAAAAAAGTAAACAACTGAGATTAATTTTAATCCTAGGACAGGATGTTCAGACTTTATTTAAAAAATTTCTAATTATTTACTGCTGTCTAGGTAGCATCAGGTAGTTGATAAAACACTGGATTTATAAGAAGAACTAATATATACCAAGCACTTCCTTTGCTCCAGGTATCTTTTATTCTGTAATTTTTTTCCTTATATTTAAAAAGTTCACAACTTTACGATGATGATAACATTACTATAATCATGTCATTAGGGAAACTGAGGAACAGAGAACTTAAGTGACTTACCCAAGGTCACACATCTAGACTGTAGCAAAACCTGGATCTGATCCTTGAGCAGTCTGTCTTCATGCCAAAGAAGCTTAATCCTCCAATAAATGGGAGTGGTGGCCAGGAGACCTGGGGACCAGTCCTAGCTTTCCACGGGTAAGTCCCATTGTGGCAACTCTTTTAACAACTTGAGCCTCAGTTTTCTCTTCTGTAAAATCTGCGTATTAATCTCTTAAATTCCTCTCAGAATCACTGTATAGTTTATATGTGATAAGATATACACCCAAGTATTATTTTTCAAGTGAGTATAGGTAAGGTGTTACTTAAGTCAGAATTGTAGGGATGGAGTCAGTCCATTTTTATTTGTTTATCTATTTTCATTGAAGTATAGCTTATTTGCAATCTTATGTTAGTTTCAGGTGTACAGCAAAGTGAATCATTTATATATATATATATACACACACACACACACACATACATATATCCACCTCTTTTTCAGATATTTTCCCTGTATAGATTATTACAGAATACTAAGTAGAGTTTTCTGTGCTATATACTAGGTCCTTATTAGTTATCTATGTTATATATATAGTAGTGTGTATATGATAAACTCAATCTCTTAGTCTATCACTTCCCCCCTACATTTCCCCTCTGGTAACCATAATTTGACTGTGAGATCTGTGTTTGTGATTTGTAAATAAGTTCATTTGTACTATTTTTAAATCAGTTTCCACATATAAGTGATATCATATAAGACTGTTTTTAAATGATATCAATTTCTTTTTGCTAATACAATTGAAAACCACAAGTGAGTTTTTTCATTGAAAGTGAATGTGTATACATGTGGGAAGTAAAGGGATGGGCCCTTGGTTTGAGGGGAAGCATAAAAGAATAAGCATTTATTGAACATGTTCACACTACCATGTGTTGGGCATGGGGCCAGTTACTCTAATAGGCTTTATCTCATTTAAATCTCATAAAAGCACAGCAGTTTACGTGTTAACCACTTTACAGGGAGGCTAAATACTGTCTCCAAGGTCACACTTGGGCAAGTGGCAGATCCATGGTTCACCCCTACATCTGTAGATCCCAAGTCTATGCTCTCTCTACAATGGCNTGTTCACACTACCATGTGTTGGGCATGGGGCCAGTTACTCTAATAGGCTTTATCTCATTTAAATCTAATAAAAGCACAGCAGTTTACGTGTTAACCACTTTACAGGGAGGCTAAATACTGTCTCCAAGGTCACACCTGGGCAAGTGGCAGATCCATGGTTCACCCCTACATCTGTAGATCCCAAGTCTATGCTCTCTCTACAATGGCAAATGGTCTCAATCAAAAACCAGTCTGGCAACGTTTTTGCACAGTGAATGTGCTATCTATCTGTATGCTTTAATAGCCAGCTTTTAAAAAGACATTTTAAGGTTTCACTGCATATTAGATGAAACCACGTGACACTCTGTACTTACTGACATTTAAATCTGCCCCTATTCATGGACGATGAAAAAATATATAATGAAGAAATGCACTCTTATGCTATTAATATCAATGAAGAAAACCTAAATGACACAAAACTCATGGGTTTGTTTCCTATTGATTATATTAGAGCCACTCGTTGTTCAAACTCATGACATAATGAACACTATGAAAGTCTACACATGTGATAGCATTTCTCAGATTTTATTTTTAAGAAGCCCCAGACAACTGTGTATATTAACCTCATATGAAGTTAATTTGTCATAGACAGAACTATTTTTCTTCTGAGGCTTTATTGCACAATGGACTTCTGCAGCTTTCTTTTGCCGTGTTAATGGAATCAAATCTAATACGATACATAATTGTCTCTAGAGAGTGAAACTGTTGATTGGAGAGCCAACTCTACTACCTGAGTGGGGAGGAAGGATATGCTCACTGCCAATCAGCATAGTGCTAACTGGTTATTCCCTGAGCAGAGTTTCATGATGCTGCCTGAAATTCTCTACTCAACGTACTCTCTTCCAGACTGCATCCTTGGCAATTAGGTATTATCTTCTAATTGTATACTAAAATGTGTATTTCAGTTTTAGTAGTCTATAAAACTCACGTGGGTTCATATATATCTGATATCATAACACTTCTCTCTATATTGTTGTTTTTCTCACGCTTCAGTCATTGGAAAAAAGTCATTTCACATAAGCATTCTTCCATCTTGCCTTCTGAGCTCAGGTTTACCCTGGAGGATTATGAGATATGCTGCTTCCTTTTCCTTCATTAAAGGAAAGAAGCCCAGACTAAAACGTGCATGTTTTTATTTCACATGTGGTAATTTTGATTCCATTTAAAATGGAATGTGCATGTATTAAGGCAACATTCCTGACTGTGTATTTCACATCTCATTTTCTGGAACTAGGCTTCAAAGACCTCACGAAAAGAGATACAGCCATGTGAGCAAAGGAAGCCTCAACTTTCTGAGAAGCCCATGTGCTCCTCAATCTGGGTACTAGAATTCATAGACAGGAAGCCTAGAACATGGCGGGCTGTGGAATAAACGCAGTGTCCCTTCTTTGGTTAGAACATTTACTTGATGATAACAAATGAAAATACATTTCTGTTAAACTTGAAACAAACATGAGCTCTTCATCAATCAGTGAAAATCTGCATACATTTTTAAGTCACCACAGTGTTAGAAAAAACACTTCAAGAGTTCTAACTCTGAGTTCCAACTCTTGTACTTCAAGAGTTCCAACTTCAAGCTTACAAACCTGAAGCTGAACAAGCAAAATTGTGAAGAAAATGGAAGGTCTTACACCAAATTCATCCGAAAAAGTTAAGCTCACGCTTATAGAAAGGCAAGTTTTCCTCTAAAAACAGAATTGTTTCTTCAAAAATATCCCTTTCTGAACTCCTCGGCTTCATCTTCCACTGGGACCACACTTCCTCAATGCTATGTCTCCCACAATTCCTAGTTCAGTACCTTTTTGCTCTCAACTAACTCATAGAAGAAAAAACCTTGCTCTTAAGTCTCTGGGACAGATTGTGGACCAAGCCTTTCTCAAGTTTGCTGGCTTAACAACATAATGTTGGAGTCATGGACATGGTAGAAAGGAAAGATTGGTCTATCATTTATTAAATCATTCAACAAATATTTATTGTTCCTAGTGCTGTGCTAGACACTGGGGATTTAACAGTGAGCAGTATAAAACTACAGTCATGACATTTATAGTCTAATCAGGAAAGGGGCATTAATCAAAGAATCACATAAAAAAGTACAATCTATACAATGATAAATACTATGTAGAAAAGGGACAGGGAGCCACGAAAGGTCATCCCTTCATTTTGTCACAGCTTGCCCGCATGTTCATCTAGTGGCAGACATGAGGGACTAGGAATTACTCCACCGAGAAGCCACCATACCCCTCCCATTTGCTCTTATCATGCCCAGTTTCCCAAACATCGCTCCAAATGAATTTCTTTAGACAAGCAATTTTCGTGTATTTTGTCTTAAAGCATGAAGCCCTCATATTATACCACTCTGCTTAGCATGTAAATAGTATGGGGGATGTTAATACTATGTCAACTTATTGTTTTACACTTACTTTGCTCATTGATGGAAGACTGATTTGGCTTTAATTCATCTTGTATAATTATGTCTTTATTAAGCTCCATGGCAGCTTTGAATAGAAGAGAGAAACTAGTCATTGTGTGATTCTCCAAGCTAAGATTTCTAGTGGAAAGCAGTCAACATTTCATTCCTTCTTTACTATCTTGCAGAAAGATAAAACAAGAGGCACAACATTTAAGTATTCATGGAACACATATGCACACTCGCTCTGCCTCCAACCTCCCTGATATCACTAACGCACATGGGTGTGGATGATGTCTCTGACTCCTCTCAGTTATGTTTTTTTTTTTTTTTTTTTTTTTTTTTTCAATATCCCACTTTCTGTTTTCCCCTTT